>BRYF01000012.1:15707500-15710000 GCA_030159135.1 Actinidia polygama
GGGGGCCGAAAAATTACTAAAGTAGGTCCGTAGTTATTAATATGTAATTTATTAAAGTAAAGAGACTTTATTTTTATAAATACAAAACTTCAGGGCTAAAAAGTATAATTTATAAAGAATATTCGCTGACGTCATCGATGACGTGCGCGTGGGACCGTTGGCGCGTGGCGCGCGTGGGCCCACTCGTCGTCTACCTCTGTCGGCGCGTGGAGCGCGTGGTAAGAGTAGATCTCAAGCGCCGACATGCTGGAGGCGCGTGAGGGCGCGTGTGGAGTCTTATGGAATCTGTTTTCGATGTTTTAGACTCGTATCGTCGATAAAAACACATTTGTGTTATCAAAAATCGATTTTATTTAGATTTAGGGGGGGCAAAATCTGAAATTTTGATTTTAAATTTTTAAAATTACATATAAATTTATTTTTTTTTAAATCTGAGGGGGGGGGCATGGCCCCCTACTGTCTCCACGTAGTTCCGTCCCTGGTTGCAGTGGTTGTTAATGGTGGTGATGGTGGTTAATGGAGGTGTCGGTGGTGTACTGGTGCTGCTGGACAAAGGAGGGAAGTAAAGGAATTTAGGCATTTGTGAGGGTACTAGTGGAATTTAATGTTTTCTTTTTGCTTAATTATCTGACAAATACTGAGAAAGGAGGTGAGTTTAATTTCTCAAATATGAGGGGCATCTGTATTGAAGGTCATTGTGGTTTAGCCTTTATTTAATGAATGATTATGGGTAGATACTAATTTAATTATAATGTACGAAGGAGCAAGCGTGTCAAAAATTTGGTGCAATAATTTTTGGTTCACATAAAACATCTGGATGCTTCTGAGGTACTGAATGGTGTGGTGAGTTGTAGTGATCTCTCGTGATTCACGCGCGCGCACATATATATATATATATACTAGTAATTATCTTGTGTCCACAGTCACTACACACACAAAAAATTAGGCATACTCATTAGAGTTTTATAACCTAAAAAATAGATAGCGTATAAACGTCAAATAAGAGTTACATTGAATGCATGTACGAAGAGATACATTGCTATAAAATAGAGAACAAATTAGAAAGTATAATGGTTTTGAAAAAGTGTTGTTAGTTTGGAGAAATGTGAGAAAAAATGGTATTTTGATTTTTTTTTGTGGATCTCACTAAAAAAATATCTAATGGGTAAAAAATATGTTTAGCTTTAGAAATTTTTTTGCTATTAGATCACAACCTATGTAAGACCCACACTTTTGAGAAGAAGTAAGTAATATTATTTTGAAGAAAAAAATAGTCTCAAGTAAAATCTAAGTCATTAAATTAATTTAAATAAAATTCAACAGTAGATAGTGGGAGATAATTGTTAGATTAAAAAATCAAGTTATCTTATATTATACATAGTTTGAAAGATTTAAAAATATGTTTGTCTTATATTATAGATTTATCTATGGATAAATTTATTTAGATATTTATTTTTATTTAAATATTTTTATTACAACTATTAGATAAATTAATTTCAATAAATATAAAAAAAATAATATTAAAAAAATGAACGTATGAAACTCACTTATCTTTCTATTTGGGGTAATTTTTTTTAGTAATTTTTTAAAAATACAATTAAAAAAATGAACGTATGAAACTCACTTATCTTTCTATTTGGGGTATTTCTTTTTTTTAGTAATTTTTTTCACCGATTAATCAATATTTTATATGCTTTTTTTCTTTTCCTCTTGATAAAAAGAATCTAAAAATATAAAAAAATATCTTATTTAAGAGAAAGTTCACTAAAAATAAAAAAATATTTTTATCTCCAAATTAATTAATTTTTTTATATTGTTAAACTCTTATCGTCAAAAAATCTAAAATAATACAAAAATTTGATCAAATGTTAAAAAAATTCATGAAACAAAAAAAATCAAAAATAAAGGGGAAGGAAAGATGTGTTTCATTATTTTTTGTGAGTTTCACTAAAAAATGATTCAAAGGGTAAAGTATATGCCCAACTTTAAAAGTTTTTTGGCCATTGGATAATAACTTATGTGAGGTCAACATATTTGAAAAGAAAGAAGTGATAGTTTTGGGTGGAAAAAAATAATCTCATGTGAAATCTCAGCTGTTGAATTAACTCAAATGAATTTCAACTGTAAATAATGAAAAATAATTTTTGAATTAAAAATGAGTTGTGATTTATGTTATAGATATACATATATATATATATATAGGGGACGGATCCGGAGACACAAGTTTTGACATAATTTTAGACACTCCATCCTAGCCCTTGAAATCAATGGCTGAGATTACAATGGAGTAAATTTTTTTAAAGTGTTCCTGAATTTTATTAAAACTACGTCGTTTTAATAACTCTGAAATTTTACTTCATTGTAATCTCAGCCCTTGATATGACTGATTTCAAAGGCTAGGATGGAATGTCTAAAATTGTGTCAAAACTTGTGTCCCCGGATCCGGCCCCATAAATATATATATATATATATATATATATATATATATATATATATATAT
>BRYF01000012.1:15740000-15742500 GCA_030159135.1 Actinidia polygama
CATATTATTTAAGAGCGATAAAAAAGGGACTAACACACTTCCTGCGTGCAGTGTGTCCCATTAAGATGGGGCCATGTGCATTTTGCCAAAAGAAGAGGTAGGACAGACTCTCAAGTCTTAAGCTCCAAGTTCATGCATGATTATGGGAAGCTGGGTTTAATAAACATTAGACATGATTTGAATTACACCTATGTATCATTTGTGATTTGTTGAAACAAAAGATTACATTACATTGAATGAAATGGATAATTTTCATTGGGTTTGGGGTCTCCTATAGTTTCTCTAAAACGCTACAATCTTATAATGTCTTTAAAATGAGGTCATTGTAATTAGCTATATTTCAATAATGATCTAAACCGTTAATTTTACAGGATTCTTTGAGTAGATTGTTTATAAAAAAAATTAATCACTACTACATGATCTAGACGCGTTAGCTTTTAAAGAATTGAACGATAAGTATCGTTTTTAGAATCTATTATAAGATAAATGTTATCTGATTATGTAGTTGTTGATGTTCTTTCACTTGATTTTTTTTATTGGTCATATACTCTTCCGATTTTATAAAAGGAACCGCACATAAAAAAATCATTACTCTTTTTTTTGATCGGCAAAAAGTCACTACCTTATTAAATAGGTAAACATACTTGCACTCCTACAAATACTCTCTCTCTTTTTGTCAGCTAATAGCAACCAACCCTATCCCAACCTTTCTTTTATGGATAATTTACCCTATCCCAACCTCACTCCCATCAAACTCCTCTCCATTGCTGGGCAATGGTCTAGTCTGTAACAAATTCTCTTGTCCAGCAAAATAAATAAATAAACTTATGTTGGAATTAATGAAGTAAATGATATTATGAGGAATCTTGTAATCTATTTACCATCATTTTGTTCATTCCAAGCATAACAAATGAAATCCTTCAATTTAAAAAGTTACATTTTTTCATGATTTTGCGACTCCGTGAATTACATTTCTGTACTAAAATCCTGAAATTAAAAAAAAAAATTGTTAGGTTCTAGAGTCGTTTTTGTTAATTCTTAGACAAAACCTATTTTAATTGTAATTGTTCTTTTGCATAATCAAATTAGGAGTTTAGAATTCATTTTTGTGTTATTTAAATGCGTTAAGGTACAAGAAGTGGAAGCAAAGGTACAAGCATCGAAAGGACATCAAAGTGTAAGAGAGTCATTGGAATATGAGGCGTGGCCATATCCATTGATCTTGCACCAGCATGGATAATTTTCATTCGATTTTCGATTTTTGTTCTTTTTCTAGCTCTGATTCTTGCGTTTTACGTACCTGTTCTATTTCTGTTGAACGAAAATTTGTTCAGATCTGATATTTGAACATACCATTGTGCTCCTCGTGAAGTGCTGAACTCAAAAAAGCCAAGAACACCGCCGGAACATCCTGCACGCGCTCCCACGCGCCACTTACAGAATCCGCGAGTCAGATCTACTCTCAGACTTCCCACACGCGCCCGCACGCGCTAGGACGCGCCCGCACGCGCCAAGCCACGCGTCCTCACGCCCGCACGCGCCAAGCCACACGCCATCAGCGTGACACACCCCTGCCCTGCTGCCACGTCAGCCCTATTTGCCACGTCATCTACAACGTCAGTACTGCCGCGTCAGCACTGCCACATTAGCCCTAATGCCACGTCATCTGCCACATCAGACCCTGTTGCCACGTCATATACTGCTGTGGTAAATTACAATTTGACCCCTGAAGTCTCTGATTTCTGCAATTTGGCCCCTGGAGTTTTTGATTTCTGCAATTAGGCCCCTGGAGTTTTTGATTTCTGCAATTTGGCCCCTGAAGTTTTTGATTTCTATAATTTGGCCACTGAAGTTTGCAACTCTTGATCTTCTGGCTTCCAGGTTCACCTCTTGGAGCAATTTGGGTGTTCTGATTTCGTTTATGCACTCGTTTTTTGCTATTTCTGCGTCATTACTGCTATAACTGCTATTTTTGCACTGTTTGGACATTATGGATCGATCTGAGACTTGTAGACCTCGAGGTTTTTCAAGTTCTGATGCTCGGCATAATGAGTGCACCTACTGTCATGCTACTGATCATCACTTGCTTACATGTCCTATTCGGGTTTGCAAGCATTGTTGTTAGCAAGGTCCTGGACATTATCTGTTGAAATTAGAAGATTTGCTTCCTAATTTAATTAGGAAACTGTCCATAATAGATTAGGAAATTGTCCATAATAGATTAGGAAATTGTCCATAGTTTTTTATTCCCTTTGATATTTTCCTTATTTGTATTTCCTTAATTGGATTTAGGTTGTATTATAAATAGGTGCATTGGTCAGTAATAAAATCTCAAACTTTTACATCTTTCTTTTTGGTATCAGAGCCATTAACCTAATCCCCTTCAACCCGTAGTCCAGCCGCTGCAGTCCCTCCCTGCGCCGCTGTAGTCCCTGTGCCTCCCTGCGCTGCTGTAATCCCTGTCTCTCGCCTGTGCCTCTTCCTACACAGCCTGTAGACA
>BRYF01000012.1:15762500-15767500 GCA_030159135.1 Actinidia polygama
TTTTTCTGATTCTGCCTATAAGATTTGGATTGATCTAAAAGACAGATTTCAATAGAAGAATGGAGCAAGAATTAGTTATAACTAATAACAATTCTATTCGAAATGAATAATTTGTATCACAATTAGGCAATACCTCTGAAATTGCTCAATAGGCAGATTCCCTGGGTCCTTCTGTTGAGGTTCCTATTTGAAGGTCTTCAATGATTATTAAAACTCCATCTTTTCTCAAGTATTTTCATTGTAGCCTATTATCTCATAAAGAATTGCCTAATTGTGATACAAATTATCCATTAGCCAACTATCTGTCATATGATTCTCTATCTTTATCTCACAGAAACTTTGTAATGATTGTGTTCCTCTCAATATGAACCTTAATTTTATCATCATGCTGTTAAATTTCCACAATGGAGGGTTGCAGTGAAAGAAGAACTAGATGCAATGGAATTGAACAAAACTTGGCCAGTTGTTTCTTTACCTAAGGGTAAACACTCCATTGGTTGTAAATGGATCTATAAGATCAAATACAAATATGATGGTTCTATAGAGTGACATAAAGCTAGATTGGTTTCTAAGGGATATACTCAACAAGAAGGTCTTGATTTCATTGAGACTTTTTCTCCTATGGCAAAATTAGTCATTGTCATTCTGTTGGCCCTTACTACACATCAAAAATAGAATTTAGCTCAACTTGATGTGAACAATGCATTTCTCAATGGAGATTTATTTGAAGAAATTTATATGGATTTTCCTTTTGGTTATAGAAGAAAGGGGAGAATCAAGTTTTTAAGTTTCATAAGTCCATTTATGAACTCAAACAAGCTTCTAGACAATGATATTCAAAATTTTCCCAGACACTAAATCACTTTGGATTCATTCAATCAAAGTATGATTATTCCTTGTTTACTAAAGGCTCTGGAACATCATTTGTAGCTTTGTTGGTTTATGTAGATGACATAATAATTACTAGACCAAGCTCTCAAATTATAGATTCTCTAAAGATCTTCCTTCACAGTCATTTTAAACTCAAAGACTTGGGTTCTTTGAAGTATTTCCTTGGTCTTGAAATTGCTACATCTAAAAAAGACTTGTTCTTTCTCAGAGACATTATACACTTCAATTGCTTGAAGACACTGGTTTTCTTGCATGCAAACATGTTGCTACTCCAATGATCCTAAAGCCAAACTTAATGCTGATGATGGTGCTCTTCTCAGTGATATTTCTCAATATAGATGTCTCATTGGTCGCCTCATTTATCTCAATCTTTCCAGACCAGACATAACCTTTGTTGTTCACAAGTTAAGTCAGTTTTTGGCCAAAACACGATTACCCCATTTACAAGCAGTTCATCATCTTCTGAGACACCTTAAAAACAGTCCTGGTCAAGGCCTGTTTTTCTCCTCTTCTTCTATTCAACTAAAAGCTTTTTCTGATGCTGATTGGGGTTCTTGTTTGGAAACTAGAAAATATGTCACTGGTTTTTGTGTATTCATTAGGGATTCATTAATTTCATGGAAGGCTAAGAAGCAAAATCCTATCTTCAGGTCTTCTACAGAAGCAGAATATAGAGCATTAGTGTCTATTACAAGTGAATTGATATGGATCCATTAGTTGTTGAAAGATTTTCAAGTTAAAGTTTCATCTCCTGCACTTATTTTCTGTGATAATCAAGATGCTATTCATAATGCTTTCAATCCAATTTTTCATAAGATAAATAAACATATATAGATTGACTGCCCTTTTATTCATGACAAAATCACATAAGGTTTCATCAAACTTTTGCCTATTAGAACTCAATGTCAATTGGCAGTTATGTTCATAAAACCATTGACTTCTTCTTTGTTGCTTTCACTATTATCCAAGATGGTTGTAATCAATATTCACAACTCATCTTGAGGGGGAGTATTAAGTTTGTAATTCGAATAGTTTTGTTAGTAGTTATAACTAATTCTTGTTATAGCTAACTAACACTCTGTTCTTTTTCTCTATTTTCTTAACTCCTTTAATTCTGTTTTTCTATTTTCTATCTTTTTTTCTTGATTTGTTGTAACTAACTTTCCTATATAAAAGGAAAGATGTAACACAGAAATGACCAATGAGAATTCTTCTTCTTCTTCCTCCATCCATTCTCTGTTTTTTGTTTCCTTGATTCTATGTTTGATAATTGTAGCTCTGGGTTAGGACTAATATTTTTAGGCCATGGACCCAAGGTCCATGTTGACTGTCCAACAGTCGCAAGTTACAAAATCCTTGGGTGTTAATACACCACTAATGGGGAGTGTTAGAGAAACATAATGGGGTTGTTAAGCACCATTACCACCATTGTTGTGCGCACACATCTTATGAGAGCTCTCTCTTTCTAGCATTCTATTTTCTTGTGAGAGATCGAGCATTATTCAGTTCGTTGTTTTGGTCAATGCGATGCAACCACTGATCAGAAAAGTGTTGTTATATCTTGGGAGGTGATGCTCAATAGAACCAAAACACTAGTGGGGGCAAATTTTGCCTTTAGGCCATCGTGTGGAAGACGAGTCTTAACAAGACCTATTATGCAGATTCTTTTGGTTTGTGTTTACAGTTTGAGCTTATATTTTTCAGATTGTATTTTCCATTCTATTCTATAATTTGTTCTTAGTAATATTATTTTGCTTAATTCTGTATTGTGCTTTGGATAACAAGATTAAGAGAAAAAAATCGCGAAGAACAAAACATAATTTTCGTTGTTTGCAACAGATTCCAGAAATTGCAAGTTCAGATTTCAATATTTCATAAACTATTTATGAATTTATTTAAAAATAATTTTTTTTATGTGCCACTAATTTATAAATTTTTATTTTTTGTTGTTGACATTTTCTTACTCAAGTTTCATGGTATACTTAATTTAGCAATTATTGTTGAAAAATTTAATTTTGCATCTCATGTTGAAATTCAGTCTACATTCTCTCTATTTTATTTGCTTTCCTCCTTTTGCTTCCTATTCTTTTACCTTTTGGCATTTTGATTATGCTCTTAGAGTGTATTACTTGCCTCCCGTTCCTGATTGATAAAGTCTTAGAGTTGATTTAAAGCTACTGAAGGCTTACATATAAATATTAGTTTCTTATATAGTTGATTTTCTTTTTCTTTTTTAATTTTGTTTTGGAAGCTATAATTTTTGAAAAGGTTGGCAATGCCTAGTGATTCATGCTAGTAGTTTCTTGTAGGTTGAAGAAAGTGGTGCACATGGTTGTGTATAGGTCCCATCATGCTTTCGTTGAGAAAAGAATGATTCTCAATGCATTCCTAGTGTCCAATGAATGTTTTACTTCCGAATTAAAATGTTGTATGATAATGAGAGCGCTTTATACCAAATTGCGTCAGTTAAGCTTTTTATTTATATTTTTCTTTATCTTCATAACCAAATTAAGAAAATGTGCTTTTTTGGCTATTATAAACCACAGTTTGGTGTTTCCTAGCTGTAACAAAATAAGCTTAAGGTATAAATGAAAGGGGGGGTTCGGAGGGTCTTCTGAGCCAGTCATTCCCAAATTCATCGAATCTGGATAAAGCAATTCAAAGGGCAACAATTAACAGTCATGACGGTTATTGGTGGTAAATAACTCTCACGAATTGGATATTATGGCCGGCAGTTTCGTGTATTGAATTAAGTAACTCATCAATCATTTTTTCTTCATATAAACATCATCTATCCCATATTGGAAGACACACAATAACATACTTCTATAATTTCATTTTTGTTCAACCAAGGCTTACCTCGATGGTGTTCCGACGTACACGATCTAGCCATTTTATCCTGGCAAAGTTAACAATACACTCGGTAGACGGCAAATCTTTTAAGAAGACTGCGTTTATAGAACTCAACTTATTATTTTTGTTTGTATATCATTCTTAAATTTCTATTTTGTATATGTAACGTCAGTTTCATTGTACATATCATTTCTTTTCAATAGAAATCGTTCTTTGAAATTTTATATTTGACATATTTTTTCCAACAATTCCATCCTGAGGTAGATCATTGTAATAAACTTTATGTTGGACACGAAGATTCGTTTTGTCCAATATACATTTACTTTATTCTATAATCTACTTGCATTAATACATTAACAAAGATTGTTGTCTAATATCTAGCTCGAATGATTTTGTTGAAGAATAATTGCCTGAATATTAAGTGATTGATAATATTTTGGAAGTCAAGTGTATCCAATTCTTACTAGAATTGGTCCATCCAGCAAAATCCTAACATCAATAGTGGTCACGGGGTCAAAATTTCAAAACCTTTGTGATGAACTTAGTTTCAACCGAATACTCAAAGACACACGGTCACGACCCGACCCATTATACACTGGGTCTCACCAATCATACAGGTGCTACATGACCGGCCAGTAAAATCCTATCTCACTAAGGCCTTCTTAATTAACTCAGTTTAGGGATTTATTAACATCATTCAACATAAATTGCTTGAATGAAACATATGCGAAAAATCAACCAATAAAATCAGAGATGACGCATCACATTTAAATAAAATGGACAACTCGTCCTTACATTCAACTCGAATGTAAATATATACAACTATCAACATGGTTTTGATACACAAAAATCAACACGGTTCTGGCCACAAACTGGTACAACCGTCAACAACTACTGTATCATTTTAATATACAAGTTTTTAAACTATATAGAGTTCAAAACATCAAAATACAGCACGCTAGGGTCACCCGCCATCAATCGCGTTCCTCCTTATTTTTCATCACCTGAAATAAATTACATTCGACAATGTCTTAAGCACTAGGCTAGTGTGAAGCAAGTTATATAAAACATACATGCACCCATAAAAATATATGAAAATCAGGTTTCATTTCAAAAATATGAAACCACTTTTTGTCAACCCATGACTCAACTAGGCCAACCCTTGATTATCCGTCAAGATTCAATATATAATCAATCCCTCCACATAACTCATGGCTCAATTAGGCCAACCCTTGACTCTCTGTCAAGATACAAAT
>BRYF01000012.1:15775000-15777500 GCA_030159135.1 Actinidia polygama
TTTGCTCAGTAGTATGAGGAGAAATTATTTATTTATTAAGTTCATCGTACCATGTTAGCATGATGATGTAATATTTTTAATTTTATATATTATAGTACTTTTTAATTTTATAATTTAATCATTAACCACGACTAGCCTATTCAATCACGCACCATAACTCAAATAGACATCAAAACGTCTCAAACTATAATTTATTTTGAAGCTTCTAAATGGAGATTGCATTTTGAGTATACATCTAAGTTCCAACAATTAAGACCGACCATCTAAATACGGAGATTCATCAATATTTTTACTTTTCACTTCTAAAATACGTTAACTTTCATATTATAGAATTCGTATCATCAGAAAGGGAAATGACGAAACTTTTAAATGGGAATAATATGAAACATAAATAATAATATTTAAAAATTAATTACAAAAATTTCGAAAAACAAGCAAAAGAACACTTGAGTTATTTTTCTTAATAAATAATAAAATTCTCTAAATATGTTTTTTAATTAACAATAATTTTGCTATTACTTTCGGGGCGCGTGGATCGGAGTTTAGTAGAGGAATATTGCTTCACGGAGTTTCTTTTCTTTTTTATATATATATTTATATTTTCTTTTGACTCCCTTGTGTTTGGAGGCGTAATTGTTTGACTCTAGTTCTGTCCAAACTCCGACAGTAGCATGGACATTTTACATGATTGTATGTATCATGGGCATTAGGGTTGTCAAAAAACATGGGTACAACTGGCAAATCGGTCAAAATCGATTCAAACCAATCGATTTGGTTTGAATTTTTGTATATTAGTTCAGTTTCGGTTCTATAATTATAAAAATTGCATTGGTTGGTTTGATTCACGAATTAATGAATTCGATTTTGATTCTTGTTTCGAATCGAATCAAACCAGACCATATAATACTAACAATGTATTGTTTTAATAGTTTTATATCTTAATTTATAATGTTGTATAGTATAGTCTTGAATGTTTATCTGACTATGTTAAATATTTTTTTTTTGAATAAAACTATATTATATGACTATGTCATATATTCTTTGGTATTTAGTTGTTAGTTTTTGAATATAAAATGAATGAATTATGTTAAATTATAACATGGTGATTGTATAGTATGAATTTACCTACTAAAATCGTAATTCGAAATCGGAACTGAACCGGTATTTTTAGGTTCGGATTGAATTGACTTCAAATTTTTGACAAATTAATTTGATTCTGAAATATCAAGAACCAGAATTCAATTCGATCCATAATTTTATTTAAAACCGGATAACATTCCGAACCATTGACACTCCTGAACCATTGACACTCCTAATGCACATGCGCAACCCCCCTACACCGGTGAGGGTGATTGGGATTACCAAAGTAGTAAAAAGTTTGGTCTATGTTTTGTTTTTTTACTATTTTTTAGCTGATATAATTTTGGAATTTTTTCGTTTTAGTAAATTTTTTAATTGTTGGAATAAAATTTTATATTTTTTCAGTTCTTCTTGACAAGTGAAATCTTTTATATTTTTTTAAATTAAATGAAAATTTCTTATGCTTTTGAACTTATCTTGTTAAGAGAAATTAGAAAAATAGACTTTTCTTGGTGTTCCATAGTATCTTGAATCATCTCAACCGAAGCTTGTATGAGAGAGTTATGTCCAGATTACGAAGCAATGTCGAAACTGTCCAAAATCGCCAAATTAGCTTTGTTTTGCATTTAGCGCTTCCATTTGCATCCTAAATCAAATATATGAATAATGAGTATATTTAGGCATCAAATAAGTATAAAAGACTAAATATTAAGGGCGAAAAGTATGTTAAATTATACAATTCCCGAGGCCTAACACCTGTTATGCTTTTTTATCTGCACAGTCGCCCGAGATATTGCCGAAATCTATTACCGAGGTCACGAGCAATTCTGACTGTTGGTTCCTCACCCCCAGATTTTTACCATAACAATTTCATTTAGCAATCTCTTTGGGTGCCAACTAGTTTTTCAACAGCCTCGTTTTATCCTTCAGGAGCTGGTAACACTTTCTTCTTATGTGTCTTGGTGACAGCTACCTCCTCCCGTGGCATCACCGGAGGAAGAATCATAACTTTTTACAGTATTGGAGTGGACTAGACTCGAGCACCTTTTAGGTTAAAACTCAGCCGTTCTTTGGCAGCAGTGGCATCAACGACTATGGTGACGGTGAAAATGAAAAATCTACATAATTTTAATATTTGGTAAAATTTATATGTCAAGTAGTGGTGGCAGTAACAGTAGCAGTAGCAGTTCGATGGAGGCAATTGTAGTGGTTTTTAGAGTAAATTCTTTTAGATAATAACATTTACACTTTTGATTGGAGTGCTTCTAAATATATATATAATTATTTTTTAAAACAAATGTAATTTGGTGCGCACAAATATTTTTGTTAAAATTAGTGGACTTTTCTTATAAAATTTATAAAATTGTGAATTTTCAATATCCCAAACAGTTTGGGTTACGAATTGTCCTAAGAATGCTAC
>BRYF01000012.1:15792500-15802500 GCA_030159135.1 Actinidia polygama
TATTAGCATGCGAGGATAATAACGTAATTTCAGTTTTTATGTTTACAGAGTTAAAAGAAACTCTGACAAAGGAGATTATTGTAATTTCGAAAAAGAAAGGAGTCTGTATTAAAATTAAATCTAAGTGTAATTTTCTCATTTTAATAAGTTCTCTACCATTATGTTCTCATAATTTATCCAGGTTATTATTAGCTTAATGGGCCAGACAGCCCATCCCAAAAACCGTTTCCCATCCAGATCCGGGTTTAGAAACTAGGGTTTCGCTTCGCTTCGCTTCGCTATAAAATCCCTCCTCTCCAGCGCTTTCACATATTATCTATCGTTATCGCCAAGTGAAAGTGGTTGCGTTAGGGTCTAGGGTTTGGGCTTGAATGCTGCTATTTCGCAGCCAATACCCAAGTTTTTTTTTTAGATTTGTTTGTTTTCGCTAAGAAATCAGCCCCTTGAGGAAGAAATCCCTTTAGATAGGAAGTGCCGTATGACACTTCAAACAGCAGCGGCGCGCGGCGGCGCCTCTTCCCGTCCGCCGGTGTCCTCCCTCTGATTTTCCCAAAATCAAAGGCGTTCACCGGTCGGGATCGGTTGCGCCTCCGTTCCGCTGTCTGTGTGTGATTTGAAACGGGTCTCTGAGGGTACTTTTATTTTTGAATGAATATCTGTATGTACATATATGTACGTATGTATATGTGTTTGTGTGTGATGTTTTTCGAGGTATAGGTCCGATGCCACGTCGCCGGAAGCTAGACAGCGATGACCGGCGATGCTATGATTGGACCAAAATGGATCTCAAGTTTCGCATTTTGATAGGAATCTGTGGATCGACTAATCCCTTTCGTTCACGGAGCCGTTTACTGCGATTACATTTTTTATGGTTCGCCTGATTCTTTGATTTTTGATTTATGTTATTTGTTTTCATTTTTTGAAACAACTGAAGAAAAGTGTGCGACTGTTTTTGTGAAAGCCAATGAGGATTCTTTTTTTACAAAGTTGGAATTACCGACTGACTCGCTGATGACAGTTCTACTATCTGAGGCTTCTACCAGTTTAAAATTACATGTCTATCAGTTTATATCTATTTGGTTGTGTTAGTATCTTTATAAAAAAACACAGCTCCTGTAGATACGTTAGTTCTATTTGTTTTTTTTATAGAATATCATTGAGTTGGTCTATTTTGTTATAATATCTATTAATAATGTAGCTAGGAGTAGGAGAAGTTTTCCTTTGGAGTTGGTTGGGTTTAAATTCCACAAGGAATTAGATTTTTTCTCTTTTTATCTCTTTTTGAGTTCAAATCTTGATTGCGAAAAATGTGAATTGACCCGTTCCTTGGCGGAGCAACATAGTTGCAACTATGCTGGGCAAATCCTTTCTCTTTTTAAAATTTAAATATCAGTTTGTGATTTGACCCATTATTGATGTAACAAAATTTTTTTTTGAGTTCTCGTAAGAGATGTTGAGAAAGTGATTGGTTTGTTTCTTGGCGGGCAACTGTTGTTGCAGCTATGGTAGGCAAATTTTTTCTCTTTTTTCTTTCAGTTTGAAAAAGATTGATCCATTTTTTGATGTTACAAAATTTTTCTTTTAAGTTTATATATGTGATGTCTAGAATGTGATTGTTCTTTTTCTTAGTAGGGATAATTGTTCTTGCAGCCATGGTGGGCAAACTCCTTTTTATCTTTTTTTACTTTAAATCTAGAATGCAAAGAACGATTTGTTTATTGCAGTGTATGTATAGTTGTAGCCATGGTAGGCAAATCTAAGAGTTTAAAAATGCTAAAAACGTGTTTGAAGACCCTCTCTATTAATTTTAAATCTTATATACTAAGAAAATGCGATTGACCTTTTTTATGTGAGGAAATTCTTTTATCTTTCTCTTTTGAGTTTAAATCTCAAATGCTAATATTTTTTGTCAATGAAACTCTTTTATTTTTCTCTTTTGAGTTTAAATCTCTACCCTGTTTCTTGGCTAGACAATTATAGTTGTAGTAAAGGTGGGAAATCATTTTCTTTCTTTTAATTTAAATCTCAGATGCTATTATTGCGATTGTCTTATTTCTTGATGTTACTATATTTCCTTTTTGAGTTCACATATGACATGTTCAAAATGTGATTGATCTATTCTTAGTGGGGTAATTGTAGTTGCAGCCATAGTGAACAAATTCTTTCTTTTTCCATTTCTTTTGAGTTTGACACTCTTAAACTAAGAATTGTAGTGGGATAGTTGTAGCGATTGATCTATTTCTTAGTGGGATAATTGTAGTTGCAACATAGGTGGGCAAATCCTTTCTCTTTTAATTTAAATCTCAGATACTGAAATTAAATCTTATTCTTTCCTCCAATTCACCGATAGAAAAGAAAGATATAGGCAATGACCGGACTAGACCAATGAAAAAGCGGACCAAGGTTTTTATTCGTTAGCCAAGCGGCCACTATGAACGAATGACCAACGATGATGAATGAGAAGGAGTAGTAGGAGCTAGCTTTCATTTTAATGAGGAGAAGGAGTAGTAGGAGCTAGTTTTCATTTTAGTAGGTGCGGAATCAAAGCGAAGAAATTTGATACTGACAGTGTGGTTGACCCGTTTTTTTGATGTTATAATAATTTTTTTGAGTTCACATGTTAGGTTGAGAATATGATTGATTTTTTGGAACGACAATTGTAGTTACTGCTGTAGTGGGCAAAACCTTTCTCATTTTTTTTTTGAGTTCAATTCTCGAAAGTTAAGAATGTGATTGATCTATTTCTTGACGGGATAATTATAGTTGCAATCATGGTGGAAAAATACTCTTTTATATTTAAATCTCATATGTTTGGAAAATGTGGTTTACTAATTTTTGGCGAGCAAAGTATAGATGTAGCCATTATAGGCAAATCTTTTCTATTTCTCTTTTAATTTAAATCTCAATTTTTGAGAATGTGATTGATTTGTTAATTTGCAGGCAACTATAGTTGCCGCCTGGATGGGCAAATCCTTTCTTTTTCTCTTGAGTTCAAATCTCAAATGCTGAGAACATGTTTTACCTGTTTCTTGGCGGGGCAAATGTAGTTACCGTCATGGTGGCCAATTCCCTTTTCTCTCTCTTTTAATTTTAAAAATTAGATCTAAAAATGTGGTTTAAAAATTTTTCTTTGAAGTTGAGGCTTGTTCAATTCCAGGCACATGACATAGTGGCAAAGAGACATTGAGGTCCTGTTTTGATTTCTGGTTGTGGGTCGCATGTTCGTTTTTATATCATTTGATGCGAAGGGTTAACAATCACATGTCACAAAGATTAATTTGGGTGGGTTCTAAAGCTTGCCTTGAATACTATGTGCTTAATCAATATCTTTTTCTCTCTTTTGAGTTAACATATGAGATTTTAATAAAGTGATTGACCAGTTTCTTAGTGGGACAATCGTAGTTGCAGCCGACAAATTCTTTCTCTTTCTCTTTTAAATCTCAAATCTTGAGAATTTAATTGACTCGTTTCTTGATGTTACAATATACCTCTTTTGAGTTACTTATGAGATGTTGAGAATGCGATCGAACTGTTTCTTTGCAGGGGCAACAATAGTTGCAGTCACTCTCTTTTAAGTTTAAATATCAAGTGCTAAGAATGTGATTGACTTGCCTCTTGGCGAGGCAACTAAATTTGCAGCCATGGTGGGCAAATCCTTTCTTTTTCCCTCTCTTGAGTTTAAAACTTGTAAGTTAAGAATGTGATTGACCCATTTCTTGGTTGGACAATTGTAGTTGTAGTCCAGATGGGTAATCCTTTCTTTTAATTATTTGATGCTGAGAATGTGATTGATTTGTTTCTTGATGTTACAATAATTTTTTATTTTCAGTTCACATATGTTGTTGATAATGTGATTGATTTCTTGGCGGGGCAACCGAATTTACTGCCGTGGTTGAGAGTGATTGATCTGTTTCTTTGCAGGGTAACGGTAGTGGCAGTCACGGTGGCCAAATACTTTCTCTTGCACGCACTTTTGAGTTTAAATCTTGAATTGGCGGGGGAACTGTAGTTGTAGCCATGGTGGACATATCCGTTATCTTTTAATTTTAAATCTCAAATGTTAAGAATGTGATTGACATGTTTTTTGATGTTACAATGTTTATTTTTGAATATACATGAGATGTTGAGAAAGTGATTATCTTGTTTCTTGGTAAGGGTTATGTTGGACAATTCCTTTATCTTTTTTCTTTTGAGTTCAAATCAAGAGTGCTAAAAATGTGATTGACGAATTTCTTGACGGGGCAATTATAGTTGCAATCATTGTGGGCAATTCCTTTTCTTTTTTAATTTTAAATCTCAGATGCTGAGAATGTGATTGACCCATTTCTTGATGTTCCAATATTTCTCTTTGAGTTCACATATGAGATGTTGAGAATGTGATAGATTTGTTTCTTAGCGGGGTAACTGTAGTTGCAGCCATAGTGGACAAACCTTTTTCGTATTCTTTCTCTTTGAGTTTAAATCTCGAATGCTAAGAACGATTGATCTGTTTCTTGGCGGGGTACCTATAGTTGTAGCCATGGTAGGAAATCCGTTCTCATTCTCTCTCTTTTGAGTCTGAAACTCAAATTCTAAGAATATGATTGACATGTTTTTTGGCTGGGCAACTGTAGTTGCAGTCATAGTGGAAAAATCCTCTTTTTTAATTTTAAATCTCATATACTGAGAAAATGTGATTGACCCATTTTTTGGTGAGGAAACTAGAATTGTAGCCATTGTGGGAAAATCCTTTCTCAATCTCGTTTAATTTAAAATATTAGATTTTGTGAATGTAATTGACCCATTTCTTATTATAGTATTTCTCTTTTGAGTTCATATAGGAGATGTTGAGAATGGGTTAACTATAGTTGCAGTCATGGTGGTCAAATTCTTTCTTTTTGTCTCTTTTGAGTTCAAATCTCGTATGCTAAAAATGTGATGACCTGTTTCTTGGCGGGGAAACTATAGTTGCAGCCATGGTTGGTATTTCCTATTTTAACTTTAAATCTCAGATGTTGAGAATGTGATTGACCCATTTCTTGATGTTAAATTTTTTTTCTTTCGAGTTCACATATGAGATGTTGAAAGTGATTGATCTGTTTAATTGCGGGGTAACAGTATTTGCAGCCATGATGGTCAAATCCTTTCTCTTACATTATTTTGAGTTGAAATCTCGAATTGTAAAAATGTGATTAACCCATTTTCTTGGTGATGCAACTGTAGTTGCAGCGTGGTGGCCAAATCCCCCCTCTTTCTCTTTTAATTTTAAATCTTTGATTCTAAAAATGTTATTATTTCGTTTCTTGATGTTATAAAATTCTCTTTTTGAGTTTATGTTGAGAATGTGATTGATCTGTTTTTTAGTGGGATAACTATAGCTGCAACCATGATGGGAAAACCCTCTCTTTCTCCCTCTTCTGAGTTTAAATATCAAATGCAAAGAATGTGAGACCTATTTCTTTGTGGGACAACTGTAGTGGCAGCCATTGTCGATAAATCCTCAGGCAATTTTGAGTTCAAATCTCAATGATAAAAATGTGATTTGACCTGTTTCTTGGCGAGGCAATTGTAATTTTAAATCTCATATGTTGAGAATGTGATATATTTGTTTCTTTTTTTTTTGATTAATCACAGTGTCATAGGCGGGCCTTTTGGTCTACTTGGACTAATCTCTGTGACCAGTGGTCGGAGTAACTGTAATTGCAACCATGGTGGGTAAATCCTTTCTCTTTCCTTGTCTTTTGAGTTCAAATCTTTTATGTTTAGAGTGTGATTGACCCGTTTCTTGGTGAGGTAACTTTAGTTGCAGCCATGGTGGGCAGATCGTTTGTCTTTCTCTTTTGAGTTTAAATCTCGAATGCTGAGAATGTGATTGACTTGTTTCTTGCCAGGCAACTATGGTTGTTGACTTGGTAGCAAATCCTTTCTCTCTCTTTTAATTTTAAATCTCAGATGCTGGAAATGTGATTTGACCCCTTTTTTTAATGTTAAAATATTTTTCTTTTTAGTTCACATATGAGATGTTGAGAATGTGATGGATTTGTTTCATGGGAGGAGTAACTGTAGTTGCAACCATGATGGGCAAACCTTTTCTATTTCTCACTTTTTGAGTTAAAATCTCGAATTCTAAGAATGTGATTCATCTGTTTCTTGGTAGAGGTAACTGTAGTTGCAACCATAATGTGATTTGACCCCTTTTTCTTTTTTTTGTCTTTAGAATTCAAATCTCGAATGCTAATAATGTGATTACAGCCAGGGTGAGAAAATCCTCTCTTTTAATTTTAAATCTCACATGCTGAGCATTTGATTGACCTGTTTCTTAGCGAGATAACTGTAGTTTAGCCATGGTGGGAAGATCCTTTCTATTTTTCTGTCTTTTGAGTTTAAATTTGGAATGCTAAGAATGTGATTAATTTGTTTCTTGGCCAGATGCTGAGAATGATGTTATAAAATTTCTTTTTTGAGTTCATATATAAGATGTTTAGAATATGATTGATCTGAGAATGGTAGGGCAACTGTAGTTGCAGCCATGGTGGTCAAATCCTTTCTCTTTCTCTATTAATTTTAAATCTAGAATGTGATTGACCAATTTCTTGATGTTACCGTATATCTCTTTTGAGTTCATAAATGAGATGTTTAGAATGTGATTGATCTGTTTCTTGGCAAAGGTAACTATAGTTGCCGCCAATGTAGAAGAATCCTTTCTCTTTCTCTATCTTTTGTGTTTGAATCTCGTGTGCTGAGAATGTGATTAACCCATTTCTTGTCAGGGCAACTGTAGTTGCAACCATGGTGGTCAAATCTCTTCTCTTTCTCTTTTAATTTTAAATCTCAGATGTTGAGAATGTAATTGACTCATTTTTGGTTATAATATTTCTTTTTTTTGTGTTCACATATGAGCTGTTGAGAATGTGATTGATTTATTTCTTTTCGGGGGTAATTGTAGTTTCAACCATGATGGGCAAATCCTTTTCTCTTTCTATCTGTTTTTAGTTCAAATCTCGAATGCTAAGAATGTGATTGACCTATTTTGTGGTGCGACAACTGTAGTTGCAGCCTAGTGGGAAAATTCTCTCTTAATTTTAAATCTGAAATGTTGAGAATGTGATTCGCTTGTTTCTTGATTTTACAATATTTTTCTTTTGAGTTCACAAATGAGATATTTAGAACGTGATTGATCTATTTCTTGGTAGAAGTAATTATAGTTGCAGCCAATGTGGGAAAATCATTTCTCTTCGGTCATTAAAAAAATATTGTTGAAAGTTGTGATGTACTTTTCGACTTTTAAAATATTCTTTAGTCGTATTAAATTTAAAATATAAATATATGGTGATGTGACTCTTTTATAAGCATTAGTGACATATTTTATGAATTGAAAATCTCACAGAAATAGAAGGGGTTTAATGTATTTAGAATACATCGGAGGAAAAAAAATGAGGGGACAGAAACATGGATTACATGTTTTATACAAATATTAATAGCATTGAAATTTTCACATATATAATAGATATAATTTGAAGTGGAGACTTGACCAGTTTAGTTTAGTTTTTTTTTACGAATATTAATAGCAACTTTGGTTTTTGAGTTTTTTCATTTTTAGTGAATTTTTTTTTATCTTTTGATTAATATTTATATTTGTATGGTTCTTCTTGACGAGAGGAGCCTCAAAATGTAATTTTTATTTATTTTTGGGAAGAATTGTCGAAGGGAATCAATTAACAAATTCTTTTTTCTGATCAAAACAAAGAAAAGAAGAAAGAAAGAGCCAATGGAGATTTTTCCCACACAAACTTAAAAGTGTTTTCAACTCACACTAATGTGTTATAAAGAATAATTGAAACATGTATGGACAATTTTAATTGATAATTGCAAAGACTATGAAAAGCCAGCTGAAAGAAGATGGGTCCTATTGCCACTCATCAAGAAGTATATACTCATACATGCATAGATATGTATATGGTTATTTATGGAAGGAAATGATCACAATGGGTACCAATAGAAAATGTCTCCCCTCCATATTCTAATGAACCCAAGTCCCAAAATGGTACACCTAGGCCCATGCCTAGAACAATGTAGAAGTATGGTGTAGTTTCATAGGATAATGTTTTTGTAAAAGAGATTTTGGGTGAGAGGATAAGGGTACAACACCATGTTGTCCTTAAATTTGGGGTCCACCCATAATCACTTGTGTAATTCAAGTTGTTTATTTAGTAGATCTTATTAAGGAAATTATCTTGGCAAAAAATCAGTTTGATCGAATCAGAGTATCAATCATGTTACCAATTTTCGATCATCCTGATAAATGACTTTCTCAACGAGCCTTACAATTGATGAAAGGGCCCCAAATTGATGTCATTACTGTGAACAACACGGTGCTGTGACTACCCATTCTCAAAAATAAGGCATTACCATAAACGAATAGGTTCAAAATACAACAAAGCTAACTAGTTCTGAATCTATCACCATCATAATCATCATTACAAGTGAAAGTGAGAGACCAAAAAATTGGAAAATATGGTAGTGAGTGGGCAACCATTATTCGCTATGTGCAGATTGCAGACCTCCAGTGATTTTGTTGTCAAAATAGGAAGATCATCAATTTGATTTGCAGGTAAACTTGTACTCTACCTCAACAACATTCTATTATAATTGGATTGTTGTGTTATTGTACAAAAGCTGTGGCCATGTTATTTTGTTCATTTGTTATGAAGCAGGCTTGATTTTGTTACATCTCCTTTATGTTAATTTGCCTTTTTTTCTTCTTGGGTTTCCGCTGTTGTCGCTTTGTCTTTTACGATCCAACTATATGTTAATATTTTGATGTTCTTGCTTGTTCTCGTATTTTAGTTTTTCTTTCTTGTTTCTGGCAGCAAGTTTGCATAATAATGGGTTGGCTCTTGCGTATTTTCCTACTAGGTAATATAGTGTTTTTAATTAGAAGTGATTAGGGTTAAAATTACATCCTCTCACACATATATATTATATATAGTCATAGGGAATGTGTACATCCACTCAACTCATCATACCCACTATTGCTCACTATACCCCCCTTTAATTCTAACACTCCCCATCAAGCTGGAGTCTATATATTATACAATTCAAGCTTGTTACGTAAGCTCTCTAATCTAGACTTAAAAAGAGACTTGGAGAACATATCGACCAACTGAGCTTCTGTGGATACAAACGATGTAGAAATGATGCCCTTCTGAAACCGCTCTCGAATAAGGTGACAGTCCACACCTCAATATGCCTAGTCCTCTCATTGAAGACCAGATTGGAAGCAATATGAATAGCTATGTGATTATCACAGTACATACTCATTGGCAATTTAACCTCAAAGCAAAACTCCTCTAACAAATGTCTCACCTGCATGAGCTCGCATGAGGTATGAGCCATGGCTCGGTACTCTGCCTCTGCACTTGATCTAGCAACAATTATTTGCTTTTTACTCTTCCAACTCACTAAGTTACCATCGAAAAACGTAGAATATCCGGTAATGGACCTCCCTAACTGATGGAGAACCTGCCCAGTCGGCATTAGTGAATGCCTCAACTCGCAGGTGATCATTTGCGTAGTACAATAGGGCACGCCTGGGATGGACTTTGAGGTACCTAATGATCCTCAGAACTGTCTCCCAGTGTGTAGAATGAGAAGCTAACATAAACTGGCTAACAACACTATCCGATTGAGTGATCGTAAGGTAGTTCAACTTCCCCACTAAGAGTCGATAACTATCTAGATTAGTCGTAAGCTCTCCTTGGTCAACATATAACTTCATAGTAGGGTCCATCTATGTGTCCACATGCTTTGAACCCATTAAACCAATCTCATCAGGAATATCTAACACATACTTCCGCTATGACAAACTGATCTGCTCTTTAGATCAAGCTACCTCAATAGTCAATACCCAGAAAGTACTGTAGTTTCCCACGTCTTTAGTGTGAAACTGTCTAAAGAAAGGTCTTCACTTCTTCTTTCCCCTTACTATCATCCCCAGTGACAATAATATTATCCACACACA
>BRYF01000012.1:15885000-15887500 GCA_030159135.1 Actinidia polygama
TGAGACTTTGACAAGTGGACAGGGCATGACAAGAAATTCATAGTGACCTTCATGGGTGCAAAATGCTGTTTTATGGATACTAGCATCATGATGATACCCCGAACGTAGGTCTAATTTGGAAAAGTACTTAGCGCCGTGTAACTCATCCAGAAATTCATAAATGATGGGAATCAGGTACTTATCTTTAATTGTGATTAGGTTAAGAGACCAATAATCAATGCAAAGTTGCCACCCAGTATCCGCCTCACGGACAAGCAAACCCGGGGATGAAAATGGGTTGGTACTAGGCCGAATTAAACCTGAGGTGAGGAGTTCTTGTACCATATTTTCAATTTCAGTCTTTCGGCAATACAGGTACTGATATGGCCGAACACTTAATCGAGTTTGGTGCCTGTCATGGCATGGTAGGAAATTTCTAGGACCGATTAAGGGGAAATGAGAGGTTTGGTCAGGTATGTTTTGAGTGGTGAAGACTCGGTATAGGGTTCGACAAGTAGTTTAAGGAGCGGGGAATCTTCAATCCTGAATAATTGGGGTTTGTTACATCGGTTACCCGGTATGTACTTTTTATCGTAATAGAAACAAAGACCATTTTCTTGCCGGATGTGCGCTTCTTGGCCTGTGATCCGTTTAAATGGAGGAGGGGAGGTTCCGACTATGGGAGTGTTTTTGAGATAGGGCGGTGGCCCAAGGAGACCGTCAATAAGTGGAATTATTGTGGTGGTGTTGCGGTGTTGGAGAGGAGGTGGCATTGTAGGTTGATATCGGAAGGGTGGGTTAGGTCTCTTTTGGAGGTTATTACGCTCCTCAATTAAATGGGCCATACCAACAGCCTCGGTGAAAGTCCGAGGTTTCTTGTATTTGATGTCAAGGCAAATGTCGTTTTTGAGATCGGCGATAAAACAACCAATCAAGTGATTGTCAAATAGAGCATTGATGTGTTGAGGGATATGTTCAAATTTGTCTTGATACACTTCCACTGTTGTGGTTTGTTTCAAGCGCGTGAGAGCCTCAAATGGGTCGTCAAAGTCAGTTGGACCGAATTTGTCACGACCCAACCCATTAATACATGTGGGTCCACCCTTAACACATGTATCATCGTGATCGACCAGTGATATTCACTCACTAAGGTTTATCTATTTAACTTAATTTAGAAATCTTCCTATCATTCAAGATATTTATACTTAAATACAAACAATATGTACGGAAGCTTTTTTAAATTAAACCAGTGCTAGCGTGTCATTCAAAATATATAAACATTTTTACATTCCTCCTGAATATAAATATGTACGACTAAGGTTCTGACCATAGTCTGACACAATTGTCATTAAAATTAAACAAGTTCAAAAGAACTAACATCATTATGCTAAGTATATTCCATGGGCCAACAAAAATCAACTAAGGTTGCTTGCCTTCAGTTGCACTCTACCACATTGTCATTACCTGAAATTGTTACATACAATTTTAAGCATTACGTTTTAAGCACTAGGCTAGTGTGAGTCAAGTCATATAATATTAACAAGAGCCCATGAAATTATAAATATCAATTCATTTCAACATGAAATAATTTTACTTTGTCAATTATTTTTTATTTCAATCATTGGTTCATTTAGGCCCATTTACCTTGATTTCATATCAAAAATTCAAATTATATTGGATTGACTCTTGCGACATATATACTCGTTCAACAATCACCAGTCATTTGGGAGCAACCCTAATAAAATATATGGCATGATATCATCTATGATCATTTGGCTACGATCACATCCTTATTACATCATCTCTTGCTATATTCTTTTTCCCTAACGGTTGGAGCACCGTTCAAACCACGTGTCATCTAAAACATACTTTTCTAAAGTAATAATTTTTCATATTTAATGGCACATTTAAAACATAGCATGCATTTAATCATAAATCATCATATTTAATCAACCAAAATATACATGCTTTAATCGGAAATTTTTTACTTTTAAGTAAGTAAAACATAACAAGACTCACCTTATGTTTATCTCAAACTCTTTTAGTGTCTTCTCGTAAGTTAAGATAAGGGCATCTCGAGTTTCGGTCCTACAATTAACAATTTTGAATTTAATAGTCTTTCTTTAATTATTCTTTCGTTTGCCTTATTTATGTAATTGAATTACCGTTTAATGTAGACTCAGGCACTAGACAAATCAATTAGGTTTTAAATTTGTAAACATTCTTGAGGTTCTATCGGTTGGGGAAAAGATGGATCAGTCCAAGACAAAATAGTAGGTTCACTGGAAAAACTAGACCGATTGGGAAAAAGATTTACCGATCCAGAATAAAACAATAGGTTTATTGGAAAAGTTAAACTGGTCGGGAAAAAGCTAGATCGGTCCAAGACAAAATAAAATATTTTTTTTTTCTAGCTTGCATTTCAAGCCTGTTTTGAGCCACTAAACCTTTAAATCAGAAAAAATACTTTAATAAATAAAAGTTATAGGTATTTGAATTAGTTTTCATACGCAATTTGAAT
>BRYF01000012.1:15895000-15917500 GCA_030159135.1 Actinidia polygama
CCACGAATCAAACAGATGTCACACATGCCCTCACGCACCACCCTTTTATAGGCACGTTAGATCTACGCGCACCTACGCGCCCCACGCGCCGCCTGAGGTAGATGACGAGTGGGTCTCACGGCCCACGCGCCAACGTCGGCATTACATCATCTCCACGTAGTGTCATCACCTATGTTCTTTCTCAAACACTCTTCAAATTTTCTCGCCTTCTTCTCATCTGTGTTCATCATATATAGGGCATATCGTGCCAGTTCAGTGAACTTGGCCTCATATGCCATCATCGTCGTATTCCCTTTTTTCAAATGGATGAATTCCTTGATTTTCCTTGACTTAAGTGCCTATGGAAAGTACTTGTCATCAAAAACTAACTGAAATCTTTCCCACATCATGTGGGGCTCCTTCTCCAAAGTGAGTATCCACCATTTGTGCGCCTCTCCCATAAACATGTATGCAGCAAAGCTAACCTTCTGTTCATCTGTGCATGGAAACATTGTGTCAGCCTTCCTGATCTCTTGTAGCCAACGCTTGGCCACTTTGGGATCAGTCGTGCCTTCAAACATTGGGGGCCTTAGGTCGTAAAATTATTGGATTGTGGGAATCCCTATAGCATGATTGTGGTGCTTCAGAGCATTGACCAATCCCTCCAAGGCTCTCTCTATTCTATCAAGGTTGGGGTTGCGTCCTCCCCTTCCCCTTTGTCCTTTTTGCCCTCTTGTTGTTATGAGTCTACAAACATAGATAGACTCGAACGTAAGATAATAATTGATAGATGTCTGTGATGACCCCCTAATGCCCACTACTCCACGCGGCGCCAAGCAGTGTCATGTCATTTTTTGTAGTCCTTTTTCCTTTAATTTTTTTTTCATTTCGAGTGCGGAAGCGAAACATGTACATTTATTTTGGGAGCCAATAGAAATTCAGTATTGAATTCTTTCATTCAAAATACATGCATGTATCGGTAAAGAGACTGTACCTGTCATATCATTCCTACATAATTAAATACATACTGATTCAAAAGGCCTCGAGTATTCTGGTCCGGGCTAGACAACTTCAAATATATAGTTCTTGTTACATGACATGACTTAACCTATCTTAAAGTTTACATTGTTAACATGAACTTCAAAACATGGTTCTATCGCTCTACTCCACTTGCTTGTCTTTATTTCTTAAAACATTGTAAGAAATAATATTCCTAAGCACGATTGTTTAGCGTATAACTATAATCTCTAACATAGATTCAATATCATTTCAAAACTAAGAAAAATACCATGGTAGATGCGTATAACATACATAACATAGAGAAAGATAAAATATTTGATCTTTCGCAATAAATTGTTCAAAATTCATGCCTGTACATTTGGTTTGACTATATCTGAGTCAACATAATTCTTGAAACATATATTATGCACTATGAGCTCCTGTCCTTAGTCGGGTTTGATAACATACACCCACACTCCCTTAAATCGGGGTATGCCGGCCGAGTACCTTTCCAAGGTAGAAATATATGATACATAGGCATATATATACAAAATCTTTTTGAAAGATTTTTATCTAATTCATGAATTTAATTTGCATAACATAACATAATTTCATGTGCATATCATAGAATAAAAGTATAATTTACTCTACTTTAGAGATTAAGATTACTTACTTTGCTTGCGTAAGTAGTGCGTTACTCTTGTTCGTCGTATTTTTTAGGCTAGTTGAATTGATTCCTATACGTTTCATTTATTGACATGATTTGTATTAAGATCTTTACTTAAATGTTTACAATATAATTAAGTTTATTTACCAACAACTAGGCTAATTGTGGAGGTTCGGTTATTAAAAAATAGGTTCTGTAACACCTCCAGTAGTTGGAAAAAATGTTCAATTGATTGAGAAAAAGTTCAACCGATTAAGAAAAATGTTCAACCAGTTGGGCATGATCAGTAGCTTAAAACATACATGTTCAATCGGTTGAGAAAAAAATTTAATTGGTTCAATTGAAAAAAAACACGAGAACTCAGTTTTTCTGGTTGGACTTCCAAGCCTGGTTTGGGCCTTCTAACCTTGAAATTAAAAAAAATGTTATTTGAAGCAAACTGTTAGGTATTTTAATTAGATATTCTATGACACTTGAATAAACTCAAAAGATTTTCGTATGAAAAAGTTTTGGCCAAAATACTAACAATGGTTTTAAAACAAAAATATGACAGAGTTTTATACTTGACATATGATCCTAAAATGGCTTTCTTGAGTCGTATTTTCATGGTATTTCTTAACTTTATCTAGGATAGAGTATATCACTCAATCCCATAGTATTTAGACCCTTCTTAAACCGAAAATAAGAAAGATTCATGAGGTTACCTCATGAAACTAAATCAGATCTCGTGTTCTTCGTTTTTTTTATCCCTTTTATTTTCTCTTACTTTCCTCTCTTTTCTCTCTATTCTTCTTTCTCTCCTTTCTCTCATATTCTTCCCTCTCTCACTCTTTCTGTAGTCGAATCCTAGCAAAGTTGTTAGGACTCAACTACCCAATATGGGTTTGGTTGACTTTGGTGACCATCTATTGAGTATTTACATCACATGATCAATCATGGCATTGGGGAATGATTAGTCAAACCACCATGTGGTCCCTATTGATCCACATAGGTCAGTCACACATGTTTGATATGTGTCTATTTTTCTATTATATTTTAATATAAAATCTTTTCAGGTAAAAATTATTATTTTTGTAAAGTTATTCAAAAAATTATATTTAATACTTGAAACATAACATACATTAATTTCACATAATTAACATGTATTGTACTTATTTCGTATTTATCGTGTAATTTATGTATTACTTAGAGAACTTTAAATATTTTAAAGGTTTGGGATTTTACATCAGATCTGATGTCTAGAATGTGGGGGAACATAATTTTACATTATCAGAACTTTAAATACTTTAAATATTGATGTCTAGAATGTGGGGGAACATGATAAGGCCCCAAATGTCACAATGAATCAAACCGAAAGAAGATTGAGCCATGTGATTAAATGAAACAAAGGATAACCTTCTTTGTTTAGCTAATGGGCATATATAACAAGGAATGCCATCTTTATTATATCTTGAAGTATTACAATGAATCTTATTTTTCAAGATATCTAATCTTTTGATAGATAAATAGCCAAGCCTATTATGCCACACATGAGTACAAACATTGTTTACAAATGTTGTAGAAACAAAATTCAAAGTTGCAGTTGTAGCATTCAAAGTTTCAACATCTGCATTCAAAGTTGCAATATCAAGAATATAAAGTCTGTCAAACTTTTCACCCCTTACAATCATCTTCTTGCTGCTGATATCCTAAATGATGAAGCAATCATGATGAAAATTGACTATAAACTGTGAATATGTGGTAAGAGCATTGACAGACAACAGATTAAATTTGAACTGAGGAACAAACAAGACATCTTTGAGAATTATCATTGGATGCAGCTTAACATCTCCCCTGAAAGTGACATGAATTCGAGTATGATTTGGCAAAGTAACAAAAGAATTTTGTATAGATCTCATAGTCAGAAAAACAACAACATTTGAACATATATGTTTAGTAGCACCTAAATCAACCATCTAGAACTGAGTTGATGAAAAAATAGGATCCACTGAAACTGAAAAGCATATACCAGTAGTATACAAAACAAGAGATGAAGTATCCTGTTAATCATTAGTTGACTTGACATAATTAGCTAAATGGCTTGAAAGCATGGACAAAATCTTCTGATATTGGTTAGTACTGAAATTTGGAATAAAATTCCCAATACCACCTTGTTGATCATTCCTGACATCTGAATTAGAATATGATTGGAGATTAGGGTAACAACATTGTTACTATTAGAATACGTTGAATTATCTCTTCATCTTGGCTTGAAATTAGGTGGATAACCATGTCCTTTGTAACATTTCTCAATAGTATGACCATGAAAGTTACAATGAGTACGAAAATGTCTATCTTTATTCTGTCATTTATATTCCCCAAAATTATTGTAATTGGTTTTATTTCCTCCTGAATTGTAATTTACAGACTTATAAGTAGCAAAGTTATCTACAACTTCTTGGTATTGTTGTTTTTAACAGCAAAAAGGAGAGTGCTAACAGAGTTAGAACTTGAATTGGATTAAGTACCAATTTTTCTTTGATGTTATTCTTAAGAGATTAAAGCAAATACTTTGTTTATGGGAGGTAAGATATCCATAAGCAATAACTGACCTCGGATTTGAGCAAATGAATCATGTAACCCCATAAGAAAAGACATAATATTGTCCATTTGATAATGAGAATTGAGATTCTTGACACCATCATAAGTGCATTTTACACAAATACATATGGGTCTATAGTTGTTCAACTATTCCCATATGGTATTCAGTTTAGTAAAGTAAATACTAAAAATGTTTTGATCTTGAACAACATTCATCAAATCACGACGTAACTGAAAATTCTTGGTCCATTCCTATGTTGAAATCTATCTTTCAGATCAATTCAAATCTCATAGGTAGCAGGGACGGACCTATGAAGGGCCGAGCGGCCGCGGCAGAGGCCACTGGATTTTAAAAAAAAAATATTAAAATTTTTAGAAAATTTTTAAATATCTTTTTAAAATTTTATAAGAAATTTAATTTTTTTAAAAAAAAAAATGTTTATTTAGTTTTTTTTTTCCGCCTCCACTGGACAAAATTCTTGGATCCGTCACTGATAGGCAGAATTAGAAAAAATTATACTAGCTAAGATTTCTTTAGAAACAGAGTTCAAAATCCATGAAATAACCACATAATTGTTTCTAATCCACGAACTAAGAAGACTAGTATCATTACCTTCAAGCATTTTAATTGATCTATCTATGAATCCAAGCTTGTTCTTTACTGATAAAGCAATTAACATTGGTCGACTCTAGGAAGTATAGTTATCTAATGCGAGAGATTGTGAAACTAGAACAAGACCCGAACCATCAGAATGATGGAGGAAATAAGGACTAGAAAATTCATCAATGGTATGTGATCTAGAATTATCAGAATCTTCAGCATCCATAAGAATCAAGGAAGATGAAGAAATCACTCAATGATCTGAAGAAAAAGCAGCAACAACTTGCTCTGATACCATATCAAACAGTGAAATTGAAAAACAAAGAATGAATAGAAGAAGAACAATTCTTGTTATCTCTTCTGTGTTACAGCTTTTCATTATATATAGGAAAGTTAGTTACAAAACAGAATCAAGAAAAACAGGAAAATAGAATTAAGCAGAGACAAAGTTAGTTACAACAAGAATTAGTTACAACTATCAAAACAGAAATGATAGTTAATCAACACTAATCTAATTATTTACATGTCCTAATATTTATCTTTATTCTTCTTTCTCTCTTTTTCTCTTTTCTTATTTCTCTATTCTTCTTATTCTCTCTCTGCTTAAGGTAGGTCCTCAACAGAAATACTGGGACTGAAATGGGGTTGTTTGAACCTAATTTTGACCATCTATTGAGTATTCATCACATGGTTTGGGAGTGGTGTCACACCACCATATAGTCCCTAGTGATCCACGTGAGTCAGTCATACATGTTTGACATGTGTTTATTTTTCTGTTATACTTTAACATAAAATCTTTTCTGGTAAAAATTTCTATTTTCGTAAAGTTTTTTGAAAAATTATACTTCATACTTGAAAATTAAAATACATTAAAGTCACATAATTAACACGTAAAATTCTACTTTTAATATGTGTGTGTGTGAGAGAGAGATTTATTAAAATGTTTATAATTATTAAATTATTTATCTACCCTATTTTAAGGGTATATTAAAAAAAATAGAGTTTGCCTTTTGTAATAAATTAAACTCTATAATCTTAATTATAACAAATTGAACTCCTTCAGTCTTCGTCTGTCTGGGGTTAACGGAACCAACTAATTCTTGCCCAAAATTTTAGAAAATGAAGTCATTTTTTTTAAAGTAATAATCGAACCAATTAAAGCTTATTTTCAAGCAAAACTCTTGAAAATGTGCTTAAAATTAAGCCCTAATTGAACAATCTTACTTTAAAACAAGCCATAATTGGATATTAAATAACGTCATTTTCCAAAATTTTGGGAAGAAACCAGTTAATTTTGTTAATCTTATATGGACGGAGACAGAGAGATGGCTTGAATTGTTACCTAATTAAAACTGTAGAGTTCAATCTGTTACAAATAAAACTATAAAGTTTAATTTCTTACGAAGGTCAAACTCTGGGATTTTGTTTGTAATTTTTTCTTTTTATAAAATTGATATTAATATATCTATGAGACTTTTAAAATAAAATTAAAATTAAATATATTAATAATATTTGAAAAACATTATAATTCAATTCTCCACTCCTTTCTTTGCATCTCGGGATATCCTAGTGAAGACAAGAATAGTGAAGAATAGATTTTAATGCATTGCTAAATAATTGAATAGATTTAAAACTTTGGGGTAATTAGTCTAAAATTCTTCAAAATAATTTCAAGATCGTGTAAAAGAGATTTAAAACTTTTGGAATTGAAGGCATAGGGAAACATGTCAATTTTAATGGACATATATATTCACAACACCATTCAATCGTCCATTATTCTCATTTCCCCTTTCTGTCTTTGAAGAGCTTCGTCATCGAGGTTGCCGACAACAACACATGTCACTGACGTCGTATCCTCACCAAATCATCGCGGATGGCGCCGTCCATTGTTGGCCCTCACCAGATCCACCATCGCTTCGTCTATTGTCGACCCTCAGTAGATCCACCACCGACGACAAGACATGTTGTCGTCAACGCAATTTTGTTACTTTCCAAAAATAGTAAAATTTTACTAAATTTATAATGAAGAAAGCTTGAAGTGATATTTTTTTGTATACAGAGCCGTTCTTAGGCTGAAACCAATTCAGCACATGCTTTAGATCTCAAAATCGGCTAAAAAATAGGGCCCCAAATATTTAGAAATTTTAGTATACCAGGCCCAAAAATAGCATCAATGTATTTGTAATGACAAGACGAGTCATACTAATAAAAAAGTGTCCGTAAATTATATTTTCAGTTCCTTAAGTTTTATAAAAATAAATTATTTTCAAGTTTTATAAATTATACTTTGATAAATTACAGTTTATTGACTATGAACTAACTTTAAAATTTTAGATCGAATTAAAATTAGGAATCCATTTAAATATAAGATTACTTACTATTTAAAAAATTAATAATATAAATATATGAATATATTTTGATTAAAAAAATATATAAAATGGACGCTCTCAGGACGCTCTTAATCCTAATCCTTTTAAAAATGACGCTTTGTGCTCACGCTCCTCGAATTTGTGACTTAGGACACCACACGTACGAGTTTAAAATATAACAAGTAATTTTTGCGTTTTTAATAATTTAAATTCTTGTAATTATGATTTTTTCATGTTAATCTATTTTTTTTGAATTTTTGTTCAAATAAAACCTGTAGAGGGAGGCGGGCCCGGTCTTCAAAATTCGCTTTGGGTCCCGAATAACTCAGGGCCGGCCTTGTCTGTATAGTAGAGTTTTTTTAGTTTTACAAAAAAATTTTTGTATGCGTTAGTGATGATGGTTGTTCTGTTGGTGGTGTGGAGGAAAATTGCAAAAAATAGTTAAATATCACTAAATTTATAGTGAAGACAATTTCCATTGATATTATGACAAATAGTGTTCTTTTAAGTTTAAGAATTTTTTGTGTGTGCTGTGTGCTGCTGGTGGTGTGGAGGAAACAAAAGCATTGAAAATTTTCGTTGAAAAAATTATTTAAATTTCACTATATTTGAAATTTGCATAAATTTTCTATATCAATTGCAATTTTAGTAAATTGAGAGTTTTATTAATTAAATGGAGTTTGCTTGGTTACGTTTCCATAACTCTGAGAAGATTAGAATGACACTTCCAATTTCATAGAATTGATAACATCTTGAACGAATATAGAGTATGAATTTGGACGATCTATATTGATATATTATGGAGATACTTTCTATTTGATATAGTAAGTAATTTTTTTATATTGATTTAGCAGGCGGAAGTTTTGGAGCTTTCACAACTTTCCAAAAAAACTATTTATCTTTTATATTCGTCAATTAAATTCTTGCAAAATAAAACGTGGCAATTAATATTTTATTATAAGAAGGCTTTTCATTTCATGTATTAATTAACGATTTGTGTATTATTTTAAAAATTATCCTTCTACATATTGCCAATGAATCAACTTAAATTATTATACTTCAATTATGATGGTTTAGTTTTGGACAAACAATATTGAGATAATATTAAGATTTCCATTTGATGTAGAATTTATTAATTTCTTATATATTGATTTTAAAAAAGGAAGCTTTGGAGATTTTACTTTCCATGAAAAAATTTATCTTTTGACATATTCTATTTTGATGTGTCAATGAAATTCAAAAAAAAAAAAAGTGTTGATGTAGTTTGGTTTTAAGGAGAATTAATGGATAGTCCACTTATAGTGGTTGTGGCGCATTTAATTGGATTGTGAATCTATCTTTGCAAATAATCAGTGATTGATAATCTTTTATAATCAAAACTCCATGATTTTGTATGTATAGACAATATTAACCTCCTTTTAATTATAAATATATTTACTTATTAATTATTCAATAAGAAAGTATCAATTCATCACTGCCACCGCAACCGGCAGCCGGTGGCTTGTCGCTAGTGCCTTTTTCGGCGAACCTTCAATGGCTTTCCGACGACAACTTTTTCGGCGAATTTTCTATAGATAAATTTCACTGTTTTAGCATTTTGAGAGTAGAAAACAGATAATAAAATTTATTTCTGGGATGAATAGTAAAATTTTACTATTTGATTTTTCGGTTAAGTTTTTACAGATAAATTTACCTGTAGAACGAATAGTAAAATTTATTTTAGATCGAATAGTAAAATTTATTTTTGAAAAAGTTTGCCTGAAGTCACCGGAGATTCACTGAAAAAGTTACCGAATGCCAATCGGAAAGTAGCCTCCGCCATGGGCTGTCAGAGATGTTTGTCGGAAAGGGTATGGATGGTGGGGTTGTAGTGAGAAATAGGAAGAAATGTAACGAGTACAAAGGTATTTTTATCTGGTGTAGTAAAAATGAGTTTAGCTTTAAATTTTTGTGACATAAATCAAATATATTAGAAAATTAGTCCAATAAACCTTAGAGTAAACCTCCTTAAATTTTATCATCGGAAGACATTCCATTTGATATATCAGTAAACCTTTTGTATATTGTTTTAAAAATGAATTCTTTGGATGTTAAAATTGGGAGTTAATGAAGTTGTTACACCCCTCCCTCCAACACAAAATGGTAATACGTGACATGTCTAGCGTCTTATAGAAGAAATTGAATTCTAAATCTTTCTATTCTTACATTTCCTTTTTAAGCAATATTTCTCAGCTTTGCCAAAAGGGGTTCGCCTGTTACTTTAAATCTGGGATTGGGAGGTTGGCTTCCCTTTAAGATCTTAGGTTGCTTGTTACTTTAAGTCTGTGATTTGGAGGTCGACTTACTTTTAAGATATTAGGTTCGAAACCTCTAAATACTACCAATTGGGCCACTCTATTGTTGCTAACAAAAAAATAAAAAAGGAACAATCCTCGGTAAGTATAATTTTGCTTTCAGCATTGATTGTCATTGATTCTATGAAAAATTAAATGGAACACTTGGGTATGTTTGTTAACTGTTTAATTTTTATTTATTTTTAATTCTATTTTTTGAAATAATCGTAAATAAAAACTTGTTTGTATTGATATCTATTTTTGTAAACAAGGCAAAATTATTTTTACTATTTTTGAAAATAGTAAAAATAACAAAATGATGTTTTTGTTTTGTTTACAAAAAATTTTCATCAAAATTTTTTCAACCACCACCTCCTCCTCCTTCTCCACCACCACCTCCTCCTCCACCACCTCCTCACCACCACTGCCACCTCCTCACCACCTCCCCTCCCTCGCCACCACCTCCTCACCACTACCGCCACCTCCCCCTCTACCACCCCCTCCTCCTCCGTCACCACCTCCTCCTCACCACCACCTCCTTTCCACCTCCCCTCCTCCACCACCTCGTCACCACTCCCTCCTCCGCCACCACCACCTCCACCTCCACTCCCTCCTCCACCACCACCACTACCTTCTCCACCACCACCCCCCCTCCACCTCCTCCACCGCACACCTTTTTTTAAAATAGTTTAAAAACATGTAAAACCAAGTATATTTTTATTTTTAAGTAGTTTAAAAAAAAGTGAACACAAACATACTTTTAGTTTTTATTTTACAAAAAATTAAATAAAATTAAACAAAAATTAAACAAACATAAAAATAGAAAAACAGAAACGTTACCAAACATCCCCTTAAATTTGATTTTTGATAACTTGTTTTAAGAAAGCTTGGGAAAATATTATAATACACATCATACACTATTTATATTTATTATGTAACTGAAATTACGTCACGTTATCAATTTTTAACGGTGAAATTGATTGTTTTTTAGGTCAACTAAATTAAAATATAATTTAACCATTTCTCATAAAATTAATTTTTGATTCATAACATAGCCATAAGTTTTTATAAAATATTTATGATTATATCAATAAGAATTCATAAACGAACCACAAAAATTTATTAAATTTATCAATCCTATCGCAAAAATTCATAACAAAATTAATACATTTTCATAAAAGCAGTTGGATCCCACTTTAATTTGCGAGCTCCACAACAATTAGTTCTTTGAAGTGACTAAATCATTATTTGAAGTCACACAAATTCATAACAATGGTCATAACCATTTATAACTAAATCAAACCAATTCATAACCAAACCAAACCAATTCATAACCAAACTAAGAAAATTCATAAAAATATTAATTGGTGGCCTCCATAACAATTAATATTTTGAAATTACTAATTTGTTATTTGAAACCACTCTAATTCATAACATTGGTCATAATCATTCATGACCAAATCAATAAAATTTATAAAAGGAAACTTTAATTGGTGAGCTCTGCGACAATTATGCTTTGAATTGATTAAATTATTTTTATGGTTATATTCATAAGAATTTATTAAAGAACCATAAAGATTCATAAAATTATCAAACATAATAATAGAATTTATAACAAATTTATTCATAACAAAATATTTCATAACAATGACTAAAACATTTATTACAAAATCACTACGATTCATAAAACCAAGTTCAATTGGTTATTCAAGTTGTCATTATTAGCTATTAATTTATTTTAAGGTCCAAATTAAAAATTTATCATCTAATAGTTATTAAATAAAATGTGTACTATATACTCCAAATAAGGTGTGTATTGTAGTTTTACCCAAAAGTTTAAGTCTCCTTAATAACGTGCCTTACTTCAATTTTAATTCTTGGAAAAAGTTATAAAAATATGACTTAATTGTCCAATTTAGAAAATGATAGGAATCGTTGGTAATTTTGACGTATACCGTGAAAAATCATCTTGTACCATTGGTGCAATCTTTAATGAAGATTTTCGCAGTCTATGTCTGAGATGTTTTAGGATAGTAGTATAAGAGAGCAGCAGCCAGCAGGTTGATCTCAGAAAAATTGTTAAATTGTCTTGGTCACTGGACATAAACCCAGAATCTCCGGTTCACATGTGGCACTTGAAGTGGAAGATGACAAATGGTTTTGAAAACTCCACGTAGCAAGTATGAACAGGTCGCCCAAAGTCAGGTGCATTTCACCATATATATAGTTCTATCAAAGTAGTGAGACATCACTCCTTATGTCATCTCTTTTGGTTATTGGAAGAGACAAATTCCAAGATTGTGAACCTACCTTCTCCATCACTTGGAGAGGCATGTGCAAGCTTTTCCATGGCCACACATCTCTCTTTGTCTCTCTGAATTTGGAAGGTGGTCCTTCCCCAATGATGCTAACTAAAAATTGTTGTTATTGCATCTAAGGCAGAGCAAGGTTTTTTGATTTTTGAGGAGTGGGACTAAATATCGTGAACAATGTATTTTTTTATCCGATAGTTAAAAATAATAATTAAATTGAAGTGCAAATCAAAAAGTTAATTTATACATATTAATAATATAGAATTTTTGTTTAAACCGGCCTGATGACTTTCAATATTTTAAAAAAGATACATTATTAAAAAACCGAGAGATGCACCTTATGAGAAGATATTTTGGGGCTTTACTTTTTTATATGGTAAACAAAATATAAGGTAAACTGTCAAAGTATTATTTTAGGGGGGAATACTTGCAGGGACGGAACCAGAATTCCATCATTGGGGGGTCATGAGGCATTCGTGGGAAGACGGGGAGGCCACCATATCATATTTGTTGTATATATAAGCATGAGACATATATTATACTAAAGTTTCTATCAAAAGTAAGGGGGGTCATGGCTTCCTACCGTCTAAACGTGGTTTCATTCTTGAATACTTGTAATGTCTTTTAAAATATAGAGGCGCAAGTGCACTACAAGAAAAAGCATTTTCAGCAATGCCAAAGCCCTAAATTTCGTCGCTAAATGTTTTCAGCAACGGATAACAGATTCGTCACCATGGATCACCACATGCCCAACACTAAAGGTCAACGGTAACAGAAAGACTTTAGCGTTACAGAAGGCCAATACAGAAGGCCAACAAGCAACGCGAATATCACGTAGCCAATAAACCAACATTTTATCGCTAACACTCATGCGTCGCCAAAGGGTAGCAAATCATTAGCTGACCTTTTTGGCGACGAAGTATATAACACTAATAAGTAATACAACTCTTCACAAAAGTTTTCTGGACATAGCCTAAAAATCAAATGAATGACCACCATTTTAATGTTGTTGGTATTTCTCTTTTGAGAAAGACAATGTTGAAAATTTATTAAATTGATTGTGACATTAGATTTTAGGAATAAATGAATTATGCCTTCTGAACTAAATAATAAAACAATTTTGTAAAAAGTTGTCAATTGGGTATTGAAAGATATTTTATTTCAATTAGATTATGTTTGGATCCTGAAAAATTGTCAGTTGGGTATTGAAAGATATTTTATTTCAATTAGGTTATGTTTGGATATTGGACTTGGTGAGGGAAAAAAAATAAAAATAAAATGGCATCGTTTTTTTATTTTCTTTTTTTCTCACTAAATTCGAAACACAAACACAATCTAAGGCATGAGTAATGAACTTTCAAGAAAGATACCTTTTGTTACTATTAATTGTCTATACTAGAGAGTGAAAATTCAGATTTGAAAAAGTTGAACTCGCTCTCATTTTTTCTCAAGTCATACAAACAATTTTGTATAGAAATTATTACGAAAACTATAGGGAATTCCTGATCCGTCGATCTTAATAATGACTTTGATGTATTCTGGAGATGTATTTCTACTTAAAACCGACACCAAACTACTTAATTTTATAGCGAGAGCAATTAACAACTTAAAGGAAACGAGTTTCTAAAGTATCTCAAAAGTCATATCGAATCCTATAATTTTTGCTTCCTCTTGGAAGTAATTTTCCCAAAAGAAACAAATGGAAGCACATGCACAAAGGGCAAAGATGGGCCTACGTGAGTAATTTTCTTCTACGAAAATTGGCATGCACCAATGAAAAAGGGTACAGAAAGAGAACCTAATGTACTAATGTCATGAGACTGAATGACATTACAATTCATTCAACTTTCATGATTATTAGAAGAAAGTTAAGGAGAGAGGGAGAGAGGGAGAGAGAGGGAGACATTAAAATCCCATTGAATCCAACTAACTACACTTTCTACCAGTCAAAAGCACAAGGAGAGAGAGAGCTAGTTGTGTCAACCAGTCGAGAAGGATTTTTGGGTCTCCATATTCATATGGACCTGGCTTCTCTGAGATGGTGTAAATGGACTGGACATATTTCGTTTTGGATCCATTTTAATTATATAAATCATTCATATTAATTGTAGACTTTGTTGTAAACATCAATGTAAAAAAATACGTTGATCGGGCACAATTTAGTATCCGTTCAATATTATTTTATAACTTAATAAATGAGTATGACACACAGAATTACACCTATTTATCTTGATATAAATTGATATTATAGACCATTGATTTGTATCCGATTAATGTAATTTTTCACTGTATTAAAGTTGTAAAGATCAATATTATAAAAAATCACATTAATCGGGCACAGTTCAATATCCGTTCAATACTGTTTTGTAACTTAATAAATGAGTGTGACACACAAGATGATACATATTTATCTTGAAATGGTTTTCCCTTGGCACGTGTAAGGGGATAAAATACCCATTACCATATTTGGCCGAGTTAACGCCGAGCTAAGGCAGGTATCGCTGATAGGTTGTCATGATATAGCAAGCTCGGCGGAGTCTTTGCGCCGAAGCTCGGTCGAGACGCAACACTAGTTCTGGACGAGCTAGTGCAGGCATTGCTTCCAGGCTGTCACTCCATAGCAAGCTCAGTAGGATCACTGCGCCGAACCTTGGTCAAGACACAACGATCGACAGCGATCTCGAGGCACATCAAGAGACAGAAGGTGACTTGCATGACAAGATTCCTAGATTGACACATCAACGTCATGATGTCTAACTACCAACCAAGCCTTAGGGAATGGCTGGGTCAGCCGCCTATTTACTGACACAATAATCAACGCGTCGAGTCACGTGCCAAGCTGAAGTTTGTCTAGTGACATAACAATTGGCGCATCCCGACACACGCCAAATGTATGCAATTTTAGTTACTCTAAGCTCATACACACTCTCTCTCTACATACTCTTTGTATCCACCGATCATCTAACTTGATCGTGTGAGAACTGTTTTTTTGAAAAAAGCTTCGGCTGCTGAACTAACAATTTTTTGTGTTACATTTTGGATACAACAGCTTCAATCAGCCTCCTCCAACCACTGTTTTGCCACCACATGTGTCTATCTTCGATGTTCTCTCCTCTATTTCTCAAATTTTCACATTCCACAATTGGCGCCATCTACGAAAAATCAATTATAGACATCTGCAAACCATATTCTCATGGCATCACATAGCAACATTGGTCGAGGCAGTCACAAAACCCGATGGGAAAAAACCTCTCATGTAGAAAATTCCGAGCGAGAGGGGGCAAAAATTACTAGCTGATGCTCAAAGAGCAGCCAAGGGCCCCTCAGGGCAGATGTCAAGTCAGTGCATCCCAAGGGTGGAGAGGACAAGTGTGAGATTACGATTAGGCACCCAGAAACCCAATTGGCCAAGTTGACACATATCATTGTGGCCAACAGACTGATGAAGCCAACCTCAAGGGATGGAGAAGGGCCATTTGAGGTGAGGTCCAAAAGACAAGAGGACACACCTTAGGGCAACAGAAATGGAAAACATGCAGAACGAGCTACGGGATATATGCCTCAGGGTGATGGGTCGTTCAAGAAGCGAAGAGGAAGTCCGACAGACTATGAAGGTTGAGTGAGGCATGGGATCAACGTGGTTTTTAAATAACCAATCTACAAACTCCTCACATGGATCTAAGATAAGTCGTACTTCAAAAAAGCCCACCCCTATGGGAGGAGATCCCAAAAAGCACAATCAACATTGGAAGTGTGCCTTTCACGAGGAGAAAGGGCACAAAACTAAAAATTGTTAAGCCCTTGAGGGTTTTCTTGATCAGCTCGTTCAAGATGGACACTTGAATGAGTTCGTTGATCAAGAAAAGACCCAAACAAAGGAAGCTGAGGTCAGGCTTAACCCTAGATTTGACCAAGTAAATGAAGAGGTGGACAAGGCCTTAGAGGAAGACCTTCCTCTAGGAAGTATTCATATGTTCGGGGGATTACACCACACCGATCTCGCTAATAAGATCCAGGGGGATATCGTCATCATCCGCAAAATGCACGAGGTTCTCTCGATCCAGCCAATAGTGAAAAAGTCAAAATAGAGCTAATCCGAGTCGAGTAGCATCACATTTACGAAAGCTGATCTTGAATGCGTCTAACATCCCCACAACAATCCTTTGGTCATTCAATTGCAGGCCCACAACTACGATGTCAAGAGAATTCTAGTGGACATTGGTAGTTCGGTTGAGGTGATATACTATGATCTTTTCAAACAACTTAAACTATCTAAAGAAGATTTAAAACTAGCCCGATCTTCCCTAGTCATGTTCAACACACATTCTCACTATCCCTTGGGAACCGTATCCCTCAATGTATGATCTAGTTCCCAAGAGTTAGTGATAGAGTTCTTTGGGGTTGATATCCCCTCCCCCTATAACACAATCCCCTCCCCCTATTCCACGCAACACCAATTTATCAAATTTTTCACCCCCGAGGTGAAGGAACCCTTTATGGGGACTAAGTGGTAGTCAAACAATGCTATCTCGCCATGGTCTCCACTAAGGCTGCTATGAAAGAGGTGAAGATGATTGAAGAAGAACGAGAGGCCTTGAAGGATGTTGGCAAGACTCCCGAATCTAAAGTCGTGGAGGATCTCATACGTTATGAGCTCGATGAGCCAAGCGCAGATCATTTCTTTCTCATTGGTGCAAATCTGAAAGAACAAGAGAAAACCTAGCTCATTGAGTTCCTAAAAGCTAATATCGAGATTTTTACATGGACTCCATATGAAATGTCTGGGATTGACCCGAACTTCATCAAATACAAACTCAACGTTATTCCCGAGGCCCATCCAGTAAAACAATGGGGAAGAAGATCTGCACCTGAGCACGTAGACACAGTGATAAAAAAGGTTAAGAAATTGAAAGAAGTGAGTGCAATAATAGATGGTCTTTACCTCAACTGATTATCCAACACAATGTTGGTAAAGACAAAGACTAGTAAGTGAAGAGTATGCATTGATTTCACAAGCCTCAACTGAGCTTGTCTAAAATATTATTTCCCCCTCTTGCCAAAAAATGATCAACTACTGGACTCTACCTTGGGTCATGCTCGGATAAACTTCTTGGATGCTTACCAAGGTTAACATCAAATTTCCATGCATGAGCCAAACAGAGAGAAAACAACCTTTATCACCCCCACGGCATATTTTACTACAAAGTCATGCCTTTTGGGTAAAAAAATGCCGGAGCCACATACTAAAGAATGATTAGCAAGATGTTCGAGCTTCTGATGGGTAAAACTGTGGACGCATACATCAATGATATAATGGTAAAAAAAAGACAAGAACCGGACCATTTGAAGACCTCGCTGAGTTGTTCACAATTCTTAAAGAACACAAGCAGAGGTTGAACGAAACCAAGTGCACTTTTGGGGTAAGCTCGAGCAAATTCCTAGGGCACTTATAACTCGGTGAGGGATCGAAGCATATTTGGAGCAAATTATGGCAAAAAACGACCTTGTCATCCCGAGAACTGTAAAGGAGGTTCAAAAACTAACTGGGATGGCAGAAACATTCAACCGATTCATAAGTAAGTCATCTAACAAATATCGTCTATTTTTTTAACTCCTTCGCAAAAATTCAAAATTTTCTTGGAATAAAGAGTGCAAATAGGCACTCCAATAGTTCAATCAATATTTGACCAGCCCACCACTTTTTTCACTCTACATGAGGAAGAACTGCTCTAAGTTTACCTCGCCATCTTAGAGTATGCCGTTAGCTCAGTGTTGCTAAGGTAGACGGAGAGTGACGTCCAATCTACTATTTAGTAAAATGTTTACAGATTGCCAAATGAGGTACCTGCTGCTAGAAAAATTGGTATTGGCCTTAATTGTTATAGTATATACTGAGTTCCTACTCAAAAATATTTTAATAAAATAATGTTGTTGAGGTAGAGTACAAGATTACCTGCAAATCAAATTGTTGATCTTTCTACTTTGACAACAAAATCACTAAAGGTCTGCAATCTGCACATAATGAACAATGGTAGCCCCACAAGAACAGAATAAAAGGATTCTCACTCACTATCATATTTTCCAATTTTTTTGTCTATCACTTTCAGAACTAGTTAGCTTTGTAGTATTTTGAACCTATTCATTTATGGTAATGCCCTATTCATTTTTGATAATGGGTAGTCACAACACCGTGCTGTTCATAGTAATGACATCAATTTGGGACCGTTTCGTCAATTAAAAAAGCTCGTTGAGAAAGTCATTTATCAGGTTGACCAAAAATTAATAACATGATCGGTACTATGTCTATTTTAAATCATACTCGTCATTCATTGTTTTTCACGACAAGCATAATTTGAACGGCTACTTATACGATCAAATTGATTTTTTGCCGAGATATTTTTCTTAGTAAGATCTACTAAATAAACAGCTTGAATTACATAAGTGATTATAGGTGGACCCCAAATTTAAGGACAAGGGCCTAGGTGTACCATTTTGGGACTTGGGTTCATTAGAATATGGAGGGGAAACATTTTCTATCAGTACCCATTATGATCATTTCCTTCCATAAATAATCATATACATATCTATGCATGTATGAGTATATACTTGTTGATGAGTGGCATTAGGATACATAACCTGTCTTCTTTCAGTTAGTTTTTCATAGTCTTTTTGTTGATACATGTTTCAATTATTCTTTATAACACATTAATGTGACTTGGCATTAGATCATTGCAATGGATTTAATCTCGGCTTCCAGCATCGAAATTAATCAATAGACTATTTTGAGTAACATCGAGTTGGGACCAAGTTGAATAGACCCAATTGCAGCATTTATATGCCATGATAAACTATCCGAGAACAAAAGGGAAGTGCATAAGCTCCGAGAACACGCATCACAGTTCTGGATTCCCCCATCGGAGATTTGTATAAAATATCTCATTCAAGGCCTCACCTTTTGTGCATTCACCAAAGCTTGATTGAAGATGTGCTTCTGAAATCCATGAAGGCATGTGAGGACTACACTCTGGGGGAAGATCATTGGCCAACAGAGCTCTAACTCAGGCTATTGGTGGCCCTATATGCAGAAAGATGCCAAAGTGTAAGTTCGAAAATATACAAAATGTCAACTTTTCTTTTCCTTCATCCATCAACAAGCCAAGGACTTGATTCCTCTCACCAGTCCATGGCCCTTTGCCTAACATCTTTCAACAAGCCAAGGATGATGTGGCAGTATATTGGCACATAATTCAACATCTTGGGTACTTTCCAAGTTCTAACATAGTTGTTAACTGCCTTAATAGTAGTAGCGCACTGATCAAATCTATTTCAAAACCTGCTACTGAATCCTAAAATAAGTCAACCAAAATAAAGAACATCAGATCAGCAGTATATGAAAATGTATAAGTATTGTAAATCTTAGTAACTGAGGTACATGAGTCAACAAGGTATATGACTACAAACACTCACTAGTTGGGACATATCCGTTATACTGGGAAAAGACTATAGGCCATCATCTCCAGCTCGGAACTCCCAACTTCTTGAGACCTAGACGAACTCATTCAGATACATATCTTTGTTTAAGGCATCAGTCACTAGCCTCGTTTAGGGTTGATGTTTTTTTTTAGAGTCGGAGATAGTGGTTATCGGTGTACATGTGCACCTGGGGATCACTCCTCGGGCGCACTATGCAGTATACGTGTAGCATATCCGAGGTGCCGAATCCCTTTGCATCAACACATCCACCACAAGCACGGTCCAAACGAAATTGACAGAAACCTACATGAAGGTAAACCGACACCGAGCCATAACTTCCTCCAATAGAGGACTTATAGGGAACCTGAGACCTACTTGGTGAATCAACCAAATACAGACTGGGATGTGATTCTCGTTTCCCTCTATAGTGTTAGCTTCCTCCCTGGGCCAAAGCCTCTCTATCAGGACATTGTTCAAAATATCATGGTCTCTACTAAACGTCTCTGTAGCAATATTGTCATGCAATAATAGTTGAGCTCGATTCAACTCCATGTTCTGAAAACAGAAATAACACAGCAAGAACGAGCTCAACTAAGTAATGACGAGCAATTAGGCATAGAGTTAGTCGAGTTCTCTGCAAGTCTCGAGCTCTGGCCCATGAGGTTCAACATTTGGAAAGAGTTAGCCAAGCTCCTCACAAGATTTAAGTTCTACCCATGAGGTACATCTACATTTCACTAAGTGACTTCTCAAGTCCTCCTACCACCTTGAAACCATCTCGGTAGCCGAAGGGCTCGAGGGGGCAAAACTCTAACCCTATAATATGGATCTTTTCAAAATTTTCTACTAGTCATCAGAAACTACAAGGGCATCTCAGACTATTCCATTACAAAAAAAATAGCTCAGTGGCAACCCGAACCACAAAAGGAAAAAGCTTCAATCACCCATCAATTGTGAATGGGCAACTGGATAGAATTAACTAGACGAAACCTAAAACCAGCAAATCAAACGACACTACAAGCATGAAATGATGGAGATTCTAGAACTATAAAGACCCAAATGGGTCAAACAATAATAAGAAATTGCAACAATGGAAGAAAATTTTTGTAAAACTTCAAAAGAAAAATTATAGAAAACTATCAGGGTATGTTTAGAAAGCAAAAATGGAATTTCAATAGGACGGAGAAGCAATTGGCGACAACAGGGACGACATCAAAGACTGGAGTCAGGGGGTAATAGGTCTTTGACACTCTCTTTTTCTCTCTAGAACCCTTATAAATGCAGATGAACAGTTCCCAAGGAAGAAGATGGATATTTATAAAAATCCTAAAGATGGGAAAAATCTCGCCAAACATGCCCTTAAGGCGTGTCATTTGGCTGGCCAAACTTCCATTACAAACCAATTGGAAACAGACGCGTGGCAGCCCAACCACCGCGCATTTCCACCAAATAATGCCAAACAACCCTTAAAGGTAGGTGGGCACTCCAGCATCTATGCCTAAACCAAGCTTTGAGCGAATCGTACCTCGATTCATGGCACCACAACACAAGAAAAATTGACAGATCCATATAGGGAAGGGACAACTTTCATGACCTTCCGTACCTACCCTACCGAGCTTCAATTTGAAACTTCATAGATATCCAACTCACATGACCTCGGTTAGCATTGATCCAGCTTATGCAAACTAAGGGGAAATTGTAAGGGGATAAAATACCAAGTACCTTATCTGGTCGAGCTAAGACAAGCACCGCTGCCATACTGTCACTATATAGTAAGCTAGGTAGGGGTCTTTGCGTCGGAGCTCGATCAAGCACCACACCAACTCTAGATGATTTACGGCAGGTGTCGCTATCGGGCTGTTGTTTCATAGAAAGCTCAACAGGATCATTGTGCTAAAGCTTGGTTGAGACAAAAAAGTCAAATGTGATTCCGAGGCATATCAGGGGACAAAAGGTAACTTGTACAAAAATGTTTTCTCTTACACCCCACACACATGGATCGAGATGTCTACGACGTAATGGCTAGCTACCAACCAAGCCTTAGAAGCATGGATGGGCTAGCCGCCTACTCACTGACACAACAATCAATGCGTCAAGGCATGCGCCGACCTGCAGTCTGTCAAGCACCGAACTTCTATATAAGGCATGGCTTTATTTTTTCAAAGGTATGCAATTTTAGATACTCTAAACTTATACACACACTCTCTCTCTCTCTCAATACTCTTTGTATCCATTGGTCATCTAACTTGACCGTCAGAAGCCATTTTTTGAAAATAGCTTCGATGGCCAAACTCACTGTTTATGTGTTACAGTTTGGATACAACAACCTTCTCCAACCACCGCTTTGCCATTACAGATGTCTATCTTTGATTTCTCTCCTCCATTCCTTAAATACTCACCCCCTCACACACATCACGTAACTGTTATGTTATGGGTTCTAGGATAGGGATCTGATCAACCGTTACGTACTGCCCTTCCAATGATAAATGATGGAATTTGCTAGAGACTTGAAACAATTCTCGTTGTGAAAATACCAAAGTGGTGACCCATATATTGATTAGCGAAGCAATTACACAAACTTATTTCTAGGTAGGTGATGTGATTATCATCTTTCTAAATGCATTCCCTTCTCATACATTACCTTTCTTCATAGGGTAGAGTCAAGACTTTAAATTTGTTTTCTTTTCCTAAGGAAAAAGGAGGCATTGTTTGTTGGCTTCTATGAATATCAACACACAACAGATCACTCTAAAAGATTGCAAAATTGGAGTTGTTTTCTCAAGATGTCTCACTACATCTATATCTGGGTTTTAAATATTCAAGCCACACATTTTCAATTTAAATGATCAAATGGCATGAAAGTAGTTGCACTCGTGACTATACTATCAATTATAGTTTTGAGGATTTCTTAACAATACAAATGTATTCTAACAAACCCAATAAAGAGATGAAAATAATTTAATCCAAACTTACAACCATATAGGATTTTGGGTGAGGTGTAACAGAGGGTTCCGCAGTTGCAAGTGGTGGTCAAGATCTTGTTGTGCAGACATTCCAAGGATATAAAATCAATGCCTATAAGCTAAATTTAATAGTAGAGAATCAATAATGATTACTAAATAAAAACCTGAGTACGAGTCTGACAAAATACAACGTCTATTGAAGAAGGAATGAATAATTATTATAT
>BRYF01000012.1:15922500-15930000 GCA_030159135.1 Actinidia polygama
AAAATAATTTATCTAGGATAGCGTAAGCAGCAGTCATATAGGTTGGACCAATAAGCACTAGGGTGGCAAACAGATAGATTTCCCATGGCTTTTGACAAGAAGCATAGGAATAGCCCACATTATGCATTACATGTAACTATTCACTCTACAGAATTGTGGTGTTTTAACACAAAGCCAACTCTTGTACCTAGGTTGTTTTTCGCTCCATCAACATACATTTTCCAGGCCGTGGAATGATCAATCTGACCTTCAGTGATATTCTCGGTCGTAAGTGCCTCTGCTCCCTGAAGTGGTTTCTCGTGAACCTCAGGACCCTCAAATGATGGTTTGTTAATAGCTGATGTTCTTGTCGAGCTCCTCTCCTCACTGCGTGCAGACTTGAGGTAGCCCAATTTTGGACTCGCAGGTCAGGGCGAGAACTCTGCAACAAAATTAGTCAAGACTTGGCCTTTGATTTGTAACATAATAAAAAATTTGATATCGAACTGTTTGAGCTCGACAACACACTTAGATAGTCATCCAAAAAAGTCCTCTTTCATTAATATATTTTTTAGTGGAAACTCAATGTACACTACTATTGGATGTGCTTGAAAATAGTGCATGAGGTTTCACGTAGTAATAACCAAGGCCGAAATTAGTTTCTTTAATGACAGGTACCTCGTTTGGTAATTCGTAAATGTCTTGCTAACGAAATAGATCGAGCGTTGCTCTCCATCTACCTTCCTTAGCTGCACCAAGCTAACGGCGTATTCAAAGATAGCGAGGAAGACATAGAGCAAATCTCCCTTATCTAAGGTAGAAAGGGTTTAGTTAAGTGTTGTTTAAATTATTGGAGTGCAAGTTCGCACTCTTCATTCCATAAAAAATTTGTGTTATTGCAAACAAGTTAAAAAAATGGACAACATTTATTGAAAGACTTGCTAATGAATTGTTGAAGTGCTATTACTGTTTCAGTTAGTTTCTGCACCTCCTTTGCATTTTTTTAGCTTACAAGTTCATTTATTGCCGCAATTTGCTCCGGATTTACCTCGATCCCTTGTTGAGTGACTAAGTGCCCTAGCAATTTGCCAAAACTTACTCTAAAGGCGCACTTAGCTGCGTTCAACCTTAGCTTGTGCTCTTTCAAGATGTTGAATACCTGGGCAAGGTCCTTCAAATGGTCCGTCTCCTTTTTTCTCTTGACCACAATTTCATCGATGTAGGCATCAATGGTTTTACCCATAAGATGCCTAAATATCTTGGTGATCATTCTTTGATAAGTGGCACCAGTATTTTTCATCCCATAGGGCATTAAATTGTAGTAGAATACGCCGCAGAGATGATGAAGGCAATTTTCTCTTGATCTGGATTGTGCATTGCTATTTATTGGTAGACTCGGTAGGCATCTAAAAAGCTCATCCAGGCGTGATTGGATGTTGAATCCACAAACTGGTCAATCTTTGGCAGGAAAAAGTAGTCATTCGGACAATCTGAGTTGAGACTTGTGAAATTGACACACACTTTTCACTTGCCATTCTTTTTCTTTACGACAATTGTGTTGGATAGCCAGTTCAGGTAAAGAACCTCTATGATAGTACTTGCCATTCTTTGCTCGGTTGTGAACTTTTTTCCCCAATGCTTCCCTAGACGAGCCTCAAATATGACATTTAAGTCATGCTTGTTGAAGCTTGGGTAAATCCCCAGCATTTCATACAGAGTCCATGAAAAGACCTTAATGTTTGCTTTTAGAAATTCGATGAACTCGGGTCTTTCCCGCTCTTTCAGATTTGAACCAACGAGGAAGTATTAGTCTGTGCTTGGCTCATTGAGTTCATAGCGAATAAGGTCTTACAACTTTGGCCTCAAGGGTTCTACCAACATCTTCCAGGACTTCCTTTTTCTCTTTCACCAGCTGCACATCTTTCATGATTGCCTTGGTGCTGACCGTGGCAAGGTAGCACTATTTGGCCACCACTTGGTCTCCATAAATAATTTTCTAGCCTAGAGGGCCGGCAAATTTTATGACATAGTGCAATGTGGAGGCAACTCCCTTCATCCTATGTAATCAATCTCTACCAATGATTACGTTATAGGGAGAAGGAATATCAACAACAACGAACTCAATCTCCAACTCTTGGGAACTAGCTCAGACTTTAAGTGTTACATGTCCTAAGGGAAAATGAGCTTAAGCATTAAACCTAACTAACGGAGCTCATGCTGACTTTAAATAAGCCTCAAATAGTTTAAGTTGTTTAAAAAGATGGTAATACATCACCTTAACCGAACTGTTGGAGTCCATTAGTATTCATTTGACATCATACCCATGGACCCAAAGTTAGATGACTAAGGGTCGCTATGGAGGTGTTGGACCTATTCTAGATTTTTCTTGATAAATGTGATACTTCCTGACTTAGACATCCCCAGCCTTGGCTTTTTTGTCACTAGTTGGACCAAGAGTACCTAATGCATTTGCTTGATGAAGCAGATCTTTCCCTGAATCCTATTCTCGAGATTGAGCTAGTTTGGGCACCCAATCATGTGAATGGTCATGATAGGGAGGTCTTCCTCCAAGGCATCGTCAATTTCGTCTATATCGCGATCAAACCTTGGGTTCGGTCTGACCTCGACTTCCTCAGCCTTAGTCTTTTCCTAATCAACAAATTTGTTTAGGTGCCCCGTCTGAACAAGTTGATCCAAGAAAGTTTTTAAGGGTCTGTAGATTTTTGTTATATGCCCTTTTTCCTCCAAGAAAGCACATTTTCACTAGTGATTGCATGTTTTAGGATCTTCTCCCATAGGTAATGGCTTTCTATAGTACGGATTGTCTTAGATGCTGATGTGGAGTTTGTAATTGGTTTCTTGAGAATCATGTTAATATCTTGCCTCATCAGATCTTCACGGTATTCTATATTTTTCTTTCATTTTTTCCTTTCCCCGAGAGAATGTTCTCGAAGCTCGTTCTACTTGCCTAACATCATTTTCCAACTAAGCATATATCTCCACTCGCGTCATAAGATATCAGAGGTCAGCTAGAGGATTAAACGTCAGGTCATCCAATAGTTTCGGCCCAAGGTCAGCCTGAGCTTGTAGCTAACAATGGTGAGCTCTTATGAGAACTTCTCAATTTAATTGTAGAGCTCCTAATACCTCTTACTGTAGTTGCGAAGCATCTTATTTTTGCCTTTGCAGAGAGTTAGAATATAACTTACAACTTTTGGTGCCTTAGTGTTGATAACAAATCAAGTCACAAATGACTCAAAAAGTTGGAGGAATCTCGTGATAGACCTTGTGGGAGGTTCTTGAACTACTTTAACCCGAGATCACCCAGGCTCGATGGAAACACCCTACATATGAGTGCATTGAGGTGATTCCAAAGTGCCATCATCTCCTTAAAATGGCTAATGTGCGACCTCAAGTCTGATTTTCCATCTTACATGTTGAATTTTGGATGATTGAACTTCTTTGGTGGTTCCATTCCTTCAATCTCGGGTAACAAAAGGGCTTGGTACCTCGGGAGGAGTTTCTCCTTTGGTGCAGACCGAGTGGTCCTAGCCTCGAACCACGCCGAGAGGATTGGGTTTGTAATGGTTACTGCTTTGGCGACCAGCTTCGTTTGGCGACCAGCTTCGCAAATCCCCTTCTACCTAGCCTTGTTTGGCATTAAGGGTTTGGCAAAGGTCCACGTCGATAGTGTTTCAACTCAGTGGTACACTTCATCTACCCGATGCCATAATTTTGTTGTCACTTTGGCTCTCAACCTCAGTGTAGTAGAAATGGGCTTGTTTGCCTTTCGAGCCACCTCGAAGTGGGAGTTCTTGTTAAACGAACCTCACCTCCGATATCCCTTCACCAACCTTGAGGCTATCATTTTGAAGTTGTTGTTAACTAATATCTGCCTTAACTTTACCATTTCGGCTTGCATGCGCCTAATGATAGCGTCATGATTATCTTCTTCGCCTTCACGGAGTGATTGACCTGGCCTTTTCTTAGAGAGGCCCTTGGTCGCCTTCTGAGCATTGACTAGTAGCTTGGTTCCCATCTTGCCTGGCATTTTGGGCACGAGAGGGTGCTCCCCTTAGGCTTCTCGATTGGGCCTGCCACCGTTCATGCTTTTGGATGCCATAGAATCATTTCTTGCAGATGTCTAAGGTCGATTTTTCACAGACGGTGTCAATTGTAGGGTGGTGAATGAAGGAGAAAATCAACACTAGACAATTACAGTGGTTGGCCAATAAATGATGGTGGTAAAGGCTTCTCGCCGGACCTACAAGACATGAACAATGAGAAATGCTGCTGGAGCTGTCCTACGACAGTTCTCTGATGGTCAAGTTACTGACCAGGAGTATATGTAGAGAGAGAGAGAGTTTATAGTGTTTGTGAGCTTATTATGCGTACCCTTGAGAAAGAAGAGGCTTGGCCTTTTATAATTTAGCTCGACGCATCATTGGAAGCACCAATTGACATGTTAGTGAGTAAATGATTAACCCAATCGTGCATTTAACGCATGGATGGTAGTACCTAACCTATCACGTCATCGACATGTGGATCCAGGCTTGCGGGTGGAAACTTCATTGTGCAAGTTATCCTCTAACCTTGATGTGTTTTGGGGATTCCTACCTACTGTTGGACATTGACCAAGCTCGGCGCAGAGACAGTCCATCAAAAACCTAATGTCTGAGTGCTAAGAACAAGGTTCTCAGCGAGAGACCTTGCAATTAACAGAGAAAAAGAATGAAATAATTCTCTATTCGAGCTAGAGAAGTTGCTCCCCAAAGAAAAGTTTCAATCTAAATTTTCATATACTCATTAGTGTTACAATGGTGTATTTATATACATTCTATCAGAATCAAGAACTTCCTAACTCCTGTAACTACTTTTCCCTCCACTACTGTAACAAAATATTTAATCTATTAACTAATTCTTTAACAAACTAACTATTAACTAATTCTTTAACAAGCTAAGCTAATTGCTTCCCTTCGTCTCTATATCACATAATCCTTCATCCAGCTTGGCATTTTCTTATTCCTCTTCATACTGCCCATTCATGTGCTGCTATTCTCTACTCTTCCACTACAACAGCTGTAGCATTTTCCTCTATAGTAGCTGCAATATTTTTTCTACAACAGCTGTAGCATTTTCCTCTATAGTAGCTGCAATATTTTTTCTACAACAGCTTGCTCTGTAACATTTATTCCCTCATCAAACTAAACTTAGTCCTCCAAATTCAAATGTGGAAACATTTCTCTGAGAATATATGAGTCTTCCCATGAACTATCTTCCATACACAACCTTTTCCATTGAACCAACATTTGTGTTTTAGACTGGCCTTCCTCTGTAATTGTTCTGCTATTCGAAAGAGCTACTGGAATTGTAAGGGATTGAAAGTCTAGATTAATGTCAGATATTTGTATAATCACAGAAGGTAAAATAGAACCAGAGAATGTTTTCAAACGGGAAACAAGAAAAATCGGATGTATTTTGCTGGTTGTAGGTAGCTCCAACTGATAAGCAACTTGTCCAATTCGTTTTGTAATTGGAAAAGGACCATAATACCTTTGACAAAACTTGTAATTCAATCTATGGGATAGGGATTGTTGCTTATAAGGATGCAATTTCACCATAAGCCAGTCCCTTTCTTGAAAGATTAAATCTCTTCTGTGTCCATCAGCTTGTTGTTTCATCCTCTTTTGAGCCTTTACCAAATTTCATTTTAGTTGTAGTAAAAGTTCTTCTCTGGTAATTAATTCAGTGTCCACAGCTTCAATATAAGAAGAACCTAGCAAGGTGGTTTTCCATAGAAAATCTCAAATGGAGTCATATCAGTAGAGGAATGAAAAAAAATGTTATACCATAGTTTTGCCCAGCTCAAGAACTTTGTCCATGTATGGGGATGTTGATGTGTAAAGGCTCTTAAATACTGCTCTGAACACCTATTCATTACTTAAGTCTGACCATCTATTTGAGGATGATATGCATAACTATATTTCAATGTTGTACCACTCAATTGAAATAGTGTCTGCCAAAACTTACTAAGAAAAAATGAATCTCTATGAGACACAATGAATACAGGAAAACCATGATGTTTAATACTCATATCAGTGAATAAATTGGCCACTAAAATTGTTGTAAATGATGTTGGTAAAGTATCAAAATAGGTCGCTTTAGACAACCTATCAACAACCACCAATATGATTGTGGCACTTTAGAAACTAGCAATCCAGTAATGAAGTCCATTGATAAGTCTTCCCACACATGATTTGGAATAGGTAAGGGCTATAATAACCCAGCAATTTTTGAAGTATGATACTTAATCTTTTGGCAGACATAACATTTTCCCATATATTGTCTTACATCTTCCCTAAGATAAGGCCAATAGAAACTAGAAGTGACTCTCATAAAGTTTTCAATACTCTAGCATTGCCACCAATTAGGGAATTGTGAAATTCTTGAAGAATGACTGGCTTAAGGGAATAATTAGAGGCAATTCTTAGTCTATTCTTGAAATAAAGCAGACCACCTTTAACTGTATAATAAGATGCAATTCCAGCTTCACAGTCCTTGACTATAGCTTGTAATTCGGGATTTTGCAGAACCTCATTCCTTAATGTATCCAACAAATTGGATGTAATAGTTGTTAAGGCATAATATACCCCATCAAAAATCAAGAGTAGACTTGACTTTATAATCTCTTGTTCACCCTCCTTTCGAGATAAAGCATCTGCCACAGAGTTTTCCCTACTAGTCTTATATACAATCGTGTAATTAAAACCAAGTAATTTATTGAGGTAATGATGTTGTTCAGGTGTTTGAATTACTTGATCTATAAGATGTTTAAGGCATCTGTGATCAGTCTTGATAACAAACTAGCTACCTAACAGATAATGCCTCCATTTGGCCATAACTTCAGTGATAGCAAATAATTCCCTTACATATGTAAAGGCTGCACACATTTGTGGACTCAATTTCTTGCTGAAAAGGAAATGGGAGGGCCTTGTTGCATAAATACAACTCCAATGGCATAATTGGAGGCATAAGTTTCTAGTTCAAAAGGTAATGAAAAATTAGGCATAACTAAAATAGGAGTTTGAGTCATCTTCAACTTCAATTCATCAAAACTGGTCTAAGCCATAGAATCCCATAAAAAAGCATATTTCTTTAGAAGATTTGTCAAAGGTGTGGCAATGGCTGCATATCCTTGAATAAACCTTTTGTAATAACCAGTTAATCCTATAAAACCTCTTAGTTGTTTCAGATTTTTAGGAACAACCCACTCTATCATTGCCTGAATCTTCTTCGGATCTGGTTTTACTACTTCAGCAGACACTATGTGACCCAAATATTCAATTGAAGCTTGACAAAACTGGCACTTACTCATTTTGGCAAACAACTGAGTATCAGCTAAGCATTGCAGCACAATTTTCAAATGATCTAAATGCTTAGTCATAGATGAACTATAAACCAAGATATCATCAAAAAAATTGTAACAAACTTCCTCAAATAAGGTGAAAAACCTGGTTCATA
>BRYF01000012.1:15940000-15942500 GCA_030159135.1 Actinidia polygama
GATAAAGGTCATTGCCAAGAAGATTTAAAATATTGCTTCAAATCATTGAATTTATCTTCTTATAACCTTACTAAAGCCAATAACTTGTAACAAAAATTGAGGTTGTGCTACCAACACCTCACGTTTAATTTCAGGTTTCAATCCTGAAATGAAGAAACTCAATAAAAATTGTTCAGATAAACCCTGTACCTTAGTAGACAATTCTTCAAATTGGGCTTGATAATTTGCTATTGTGGTTGTCTACTGCAATTTAGATAAGGGTCCTCTATTTTCTTCATACAAAGAAGGATCAAACCTGAGATTAATGGCTTTTAAAAACCCTTTTCCAAGATTCAATGAACCATTAGAATGCATCCATTTAAACCAACTAAGAGCAGCCCTTCCAAATGAAAAGAAGAAATCAAAACTCTTTGATCTTCAGGAGTATTATAAAATTGAAAAAACTGCTCCATTTTGAATATCCAACTGGACACATTTGTGTCATCAAAGTGGGGAACATCAATTTTCATAGACCAAAATTGATGATTATTGTGGTTATTGTTGCTGGAAGTAGGCAGATTAATGGGATTTTCTTCAGAAGTATGTTGTGAATGATTGGATACCTCTGTTATCCTTTGATCAATAGCATGCATAAATCTTGAAATCATATTGTTAAGTTCGCGAATTTAAACTTCAGTCTCCTTTTTAAACTCAATGAAACTCTTAATAGCCTCATCGATCTTTGATAGTCTAGTACCCTCAGCCATTATAGGATGAATGACTGGATGAATGAATGAAAGCACCAATGTTAAGAACAAGGTTCTCAGTGAGAGACCTTGCAATTGACAGAGAAGAAGAGTGAAAGAATTCTCTATTCGAGCTAGAGAAATTGCTCCTTAAAGAAAATTTTCGATCTGAATTTTCATATCCTCATTAGTGTTACAATGGTGTATTTATATACATTCTATCAAAATCAAGAACTTCCTAACTCTCGTAACTACTTTTCCCTCTACTGCTGTAACAAAATCTTTAATCTGTTAACTAATTCCTTAACAAACTAATTGTTAACTAATTCTTTAACAAGCTAAATGTCAACAAGCTAAGCTAACTATTTAACAAGCTAACTGCTTCCCTTCGTCTCTATATCACATAATCCTTCATCCTATTTGACCTTTTCTTAATCCTCTTCATACTGCCCATTCATGTGCTGCTATTCTCTACCTCTTCCTTTGCAGCATTTTCCTTTGCAGCAGCTTGCTATGTAACACTCAGTCGGAAAACCATTAGCTAGTAGTCAAACATTTGTTTTCTTCTCTCTGAGTGTGTGTGCTTGAATCGAATCCGTTCTCAATTCCTCCAAACCATTAGCTGGTAGTCAAACATTTGTTTCCTTCTCTTTGTGTGTGCTTGAATCGAATCCATTTCCAATTCTTCCAAGTCATTGATTAGATTATTAAAAAATGTGGATTGTCGGTTTGAATAACAGACAAGACATCCATCTCAACTGCTAGTATGTAGTATTTACGAAAGTAGCAAAACCGAATTCAATGGGTGCTATATGCATGCGTGACATACATTTATTATGTAAACACTCAGTACATAAACAAAATAAATACATTTAGTGACGAATATTTTTTTTTCAATAATTTTTCTTAACATATATGGTAACAGATCTATATTACATATTTAGAATATTTGGTGTATAATTGATTTATTCTTGTAATCTTCTAAATTAGATATGTAATATAGATCTGTTATATGGTTCTTGTAGAATTTGGCTACGTGATTCTATTTAGACACACAATTATTTTCTCTCTGGCCCCATTTTTCCTCCATATGCACCAATAGTTTTGCGTATTTTAAAATATTCGTTGAACACCCACCATCATTCCAAAACTCAACCTATCTTCTTTACACACCCACCTTTCCTCCATCAACAACCACCACCACCACCAGACCCTCCCATCATTCCCCCTAAATCCACCACCTCACAATTAGGCCACCCTCGTGATCGCTTTCTCCCTAGGACCCCATCCCGTCATGCCCACGAGCACTTGTCCCCATGTTGATGTGACCACTTCCCTCCCCTTTTTTTTACTTCAATCTAAGGTTTGGGCTTTATGGATCTAAACAAGGGATCGATGGAAAGAGAGGGTTATGATTTTGGTTTCAAATGAAATGGAAGAGAGAGAGAGAGAGAGAGAGTCTATGTGTGAAAGGGTGCGCGGAGAGGAGGATAAGAGAAGGGTGGGGTGAAGCGGAGAGCAAACAAAAGTTTAGCTTTGGGATGGTGGACTGTGGAAGTGATGTAGGTTGCGACAATGACGAAAGAATGGCCAAAGTGTGGTGGTGAAATTTCCAGGGGAGGCTATCTAGGTTTGCAAGGGCTTGTGGGGGTGGGGAAAAGGTGGTAGGGAGGATTGGGGAAGAACTTGTCTAGGGGTGACAGCGGTGGTCCACGAGGATGGAGAGGGATTGTATCATTGTTGTGTTGTACTCAAAACGAATAACCGATTATACA
>BRYF01000012.1:15980000-15982500 GCA_030159135.1 Actinidia polygama
AAAAATATTTTATAATTTAATATAAAGTTTGATCTGTGTGAGAAGTCTTCTCACAGGTCCTTCCATTCCTTGACAAAACACCAACACTTTGTCATTTCATGTGTTGTTAGTGGTAATACTATCATGACACTCCCAAAACCAAAACTCCACTCTCTCTCTCATTTCACAGTATGAGAGAAATGCAGGGCCACAGACACGAGAAGACAGACTCGGAGGTGACGAGCTAGCAAGTCGTGACCTCGTTGCCGCCGCGGAGGCCAGCATACTACGTGCAGAGTTTGTCACGGGACTCGTACGACAACGAGAAAACGGCGTCGTTCCACTCAACGCCGGTGTTGAGCTCAGCGGGGTCGCCGCTGCACTCTCACTCCTCCTCCACCGTCGTCCGCCACTCCCACGAGTCCTCCTCCAGCCGATTCTCCGTCGGATCTTCCCCCCCCCCCCCCCCCCCCCCCCGCCGCCGTCGAAGCCGAAAAACAGTTTTAAAAACTCGTTCGATTCACTAAAACTCGTCTGGTTCACTGGTTTTTTAAAAACCAGACGGTTCGCCCAGTTTAAATCGATTCACATACATTTCCGGTAAAATAATAAAAGCAAGCCGATTTGAGCTTCGGTTCCCGGTTGAACCGGTTCGACCGGACGGTTCGATTCGGTTCTGATAACTATGGTTGGAAATGCTCTAAAAACATCTGAGCTAGTCTTATTGAAGTGTTTGAAAGTTTTAAAATCTTCTTTGTATCATTCAAATAGTGAAAACATGAAACCGGGAATCACATTTTTTTTTTAAATTATCATCCAAACATTGCCTTTCAATCTTTAGGGGACAAAATTGATTAAATTCAAAAAGTTTTAGATAGCAAAGTGACTTAAAAAGGCATATTTTTAAGTCATCAGCGTCAGGCACAACAAATGGACGATAACGCTTATCAAACAACCTCACGCCCTTGCGCTTCGTTTGGAGGGACAAGGTTTTACTATGAACCAATTAAAGGCGAACACGTTGCAGCTTAAAAGCCACACGTTTTCTCCAAAGGGACCAAACAGCCCTAAGGCGTAGTTGGAGCACTTCGACATCCGTGCTTTGGCCGAGCCCAAAGGGAATCAGCCCACGACGTGTGGTAAGGCAGTATAACAAAATGACAGCCCCATACAAGAATGGATAGCTTGCAAGCTCTAGCACAACTACCTTATCGAGCCTCAACAAGGAACATCAACATCCAACTCACATCGCCTCGGCTAGTATTGATCCAGCTCATGGGAACTGAGAGGCAATTGTAAGGAATAAAATATACAACTACTAGTTCTGTCCAAGCTAGGGCAAAAATCGTCTCCAAACTCTCGCTATGAAGCAAGCTCGGTGGGGACTCTGCACCGAAGCTCAATTGAGGAGCACCGATCGACAACGATCTCTAGGCACACCAAGTGACAAAAGATAACTTGTTCAACAAGGTTTCCTCTAACAAACAACTTATTCAACGAAGTTTCCTCTAACAGATAGCACGCATGGATCGAGACGTTGACAGCATGATGGCTAGCTAACAAACAAGCCTTGGGGGCATGGTTGGGTCGGTCACCTACTCATTGGCACAGCAGTTACCTATTTAGGTACGCGCCGAGCTGCAGTCTATTCAATGATGTAACAATTAGTGCATCTAGGCACACGTTGAACTGCTATATAAGGCTGGTCCTTATTCACTCAAATGTATGCACATTTAACCCATCTCAACTATTTGCTTGCACTTTCTCTATATATCTTATACTTTCAGTCACCTGATTTGATCGTTGAAGAACCGTTTCTCAAAAATAGTTCTGACGGCTGAACTCACTATTTCTGTCTTGCAGAGAACATGTGAAATACTAGAAGCTACTGTCAATCATTGCTCAACCACCGTAGGAGTCTATTTTCGATTTTCTTCTTCCTTTCCTCAAACACTTACACCCTACATGAAGTAATTGAATTTCTCAAAGTGAAGATCAAAATGACAACAATTGTACATTTTGAGTTGATAGTTGTGGAGTATAATTATTTTAGTAGCTTCTATGTGGGGTATCAATGGTTGCCACCAACCTAGAGATTATCTAGTGTGGTCAAGTCATGGTAATATCTTACACCCTATTTGTATATTGGTCAATCATGCAAGTTTTTGACCGTGTGAATAGTTATGATTCTAGTTTTTTAGTATTTTGGATTAGATTTTGAGGTCAGTTTGTACTAATTTTAATCATAGAATGATACTCTGAAAAGGGTGTTTATTGGACACATATTTATAAATTTAACGGTGGAATTTAATCTGATATTTTATAAATTTTTAGTATGTTGTTGTCTGAAATACGATATACAGATCCAGCGGATTGATCTAGTATTTTTTCTACAGAAAAGAGTAATTTGGGTGTGGTAATTGGTTATTGGTATTGTGGTCAATGTACTTACTCATATTTGATGTAAGTTATGTTATTTGTGTGATGTGTGCTATTAAAGATGATTTATTTGGCTTCGATT
>BRYF01000012.1:15987500-15992500 GCA_030159135.1 Actinidia polygama
TTTATTGCCTAGCCAAAAGCTTTAGAGATCAAAGAAAGGGTAACGTACATTGACTTCCCTGAGATTTGTAAATAATACAAATTCATCCTTCATGTTCAAGAAACTACACTCACCGCTATTTTCAAACCTTTTCGTTTTAAGAGAGTCAACAAAAAATTACAAAAATATTTTTTTACCCTCACTAACTAAAGTGAAATTACTTAACTATCCTCCCTAATTTGTCCCTCGCCAAATTCGTCTCTCTTCTTGCCCCTCCACTGTATACACTAACATACCACAAATGCTTGTATCTACGCCTTCCTATCCTCGCCACCACAAAACATAAATCTTCAAAAAATTAAACAACAACCAATTGCCTAACCCAAATAGTCGCCACCACCTCATTGTACCTCATCCTATTTGTACCATCACCCATTCCACCCTTCTTTTAATCAGTCACTACAATAACTCACCTCCTCTTTCTCTCCTTCTCTCTCTTCAACCCATGATTAGCAGCCCCATCACACCCATCTAATACAAAAACTTTCTTTTCTCATGCCAACATGACTAACCCCTTGCCCCATCTTTACTCTTTTTTGTAATTTAATTCTAATTCACTACTAATGCCTTGAGAAAATGAATTCTTAAATGGCGGTAGGATATGACCGATATGGTATGGATCATGGGTTATTGCTATATAAAAATGTGTGAGATGGTGTGTAGGTTGGAAGTGTGAGGAGGGTTTGACAATAGGTAGGTTGATTTTGGATTTATTTATATATATATATTATTTATAGAAAATGAATGAAAAATATTCTTCTTGTATCAAGAAACTTCGTTGATTTGCTTATTCATGATGAAATTGGTGATCGAGATCAGCAAATTGTTGACAGTGTTGGTTGCCAAATGCCAATACCGAGAAATGGTGGTGGTTATTTATGCCCACTCATTTGTTTCTTTTCTCCTCTTTTTATCATTTCTCTTCTTATCTTCGTTCTTTCAACCCATTGTCCCTATCAAAACACCATGGCCAATTTCATTTTAATATTTTTTTTTTGTGGTAGGGGTCTGTGTGAAGTTGTGGCACTAACCGGGGGATGATAATTATTGTGGTAGAAAATTGGGACAAACAACCAACAATCAATATTGCTCCTTTTATCCCGGTACTGGACCTTGGCAACAACTTGGGCGACCTGCGCAAAACCGAACAAACGTTACCGGGCAGGGTGGGGCCGCTCAAAACCCCTCTGGTGTGCGAATCAGACCAAGGCGAGCACAAGAAAAGCAATGCAATGACAGAGCTATAGAAGCACGTATGTAAGGGTTAAATCGTTGTACCTCAATAAGTTGAGGGAACGACCTTTATATAGGTGTAGGATGGAGATGCGTGTGAGGATATTCAAGCGAGATCTTCAAAGAGCTATGTTTGGGAAATATATCCCTGAGATACCAGAATAATAATAGGAGATTACCATGTGGAGAGCAATCCGCAATTATAGATGTCGTGATGGAGATAGTTTCCTTGTTGCGGCAGAATCCTCGTGGAGGCAGACTTTGATCAGACGGAGAGACGAATAAGGAGTCTTGAATAGGCAGAGTCCTTGTGGAGATAGAGCCGTCATGGAGATGGTCTCTGGTCTGGAGACATAAGTGACCTCGCGAGTCCTTGTAGAGATAGAGCCGTCATGGAGATGGTCTCTGGTCTGGCGACGTAAGTGACCTCGCCTAATGGCGAGTTGGAGAAAGACTTAAACATGTATCGGTGAAGTGATTGATTGGCAGTGATGCAATGGGCGACTAGAACTATATCAGTATTATGGCGACGTGATTCTCTAGGTGACGTGCCTGACTTAGAATGTCAGTAGGCGGCAATTTTACCTCACATCAGTAGCTCCCTACTCAAGATGCCGAGGTGAAACATGGGATCTTTGAGTAACAGATGAAACAACTGCCTCCTAATGACATGGACACATAATAATGGCGCGTTTTCACAATTGGACACGTGGATAAGAGTATTAAATGGTGAAACGATATTCTGGCGGTGCGTTAATGATGTTTCTAGTGGGAAGGATAGTGCATTAATAATGACTTTGGAAGGAAGAGCAACTATATATTAGCTCGGGATTCGAAATGTTGCGCGATCTTGAACGTTGGAACGAATGGATCTTAGCCCTCGGTACTTCTTATAAATAGGGGGTCCCCCCCACTTGTTCGTACTTTTTCGTTTCTGCTATCGAACTGTTGCTTCTATTCCAATTTTCACCTCGCCTTCGCTCATGGTCGCCTCCTCGCCCTCAGCTCAATAGGTGTTAACCAACTCACTTTAGTTTTTACTTATGCACATAGTATATGTCCGGTAAAACCGATCTAGGAGACTCAGAAAACTCTCTACCATCTTGGATATCCGACCACCTAGGTGAAAAATCATACATGACGGATGGCATCAATATGAGTCCAGCCTCACCTAGGAAAGATTTTTTTAGTTTAGAGGGTAGCCCCCCGGGGGTCTCCCTCCCCTTACTCGAAGAAGAGAACATCATGACCTTAGATGACTTAGATCACCTTAGGGAGTCCTGCTTCATCCCATCAAGTGTCCAAATAAGACTTCCTGAGGCGGGCAAAAAAATTAGTTCTGCTCATCCCGGCGAGGTGGCCTTTTATGAGGCCACCTTCCATGTTGGTCTGCGCTTCCCTATTCATCCCACAATTAGGATGATTCTGCAATTCTAAAATGTCTATTCTGCTCAGCTCATCCCCAGTGCATGGCGGAGTATCGTCTGTGCAATAGTCTTATGGCGAGCTCACAAGTACGCTCTCTCCCTCACCGAGTTCAGAAATCTATTCAGCCTGAACAAGAATCCAAAGCCGGACCAGTGATGGCTTTACTTTAAGGCAAGGCCGAAGAAGACCTTGCTCAGGTGATATCCCAATAACGTCAAGGGATGAAAGAAAAAGTTTTTTTTTGTCTCGGGCAATGGCTGGGAGCTTCTTGAAGGAGCACCTCGGGATGTCGGAGCTCTAATAGGCCCAAGATCATAGGGAACCCCAGGCTAGTCTCAATTTTTATTGGCTTTCCCTTTATTATTATTATTATTATTTATTTATTAATCATCTGATATGTTCCTTAGGTAAGCGTTGTAATAAGCTGCCCAAATTATTTAAGGGCGAGCTGGAAAGATATGGCGAAGTATCGAGCTCGGTAGAGGAGAAATGGTTCTTTTCGGTCCCCGATCTCCTTGAGTCCAAACCTTTTTGCAGGAGCTTTGTCCTTCCCGAGCCCATGGTGTCCGAGAATGCTGGAAAGGACCGTTCTGCAGACAATGCTCTTACCTCATCGAGTGACGCGGGTGAGTCCCGCCATTCTTGAGATGAACTACCACGAGGTGACCCCTCTTGAGACAGCTCATTAGAGTATATAGGAACAATTAGGAGGACAAATAGGATCCTATCTCGCCTCCCCGATCAAATCCTGCTATTGGTCTTGGGGACAAGAGTCCGACCTACTTTAGGTGTCTGGGAGTCAGGCAGCTTGAGCTCAAGCTCACGCTCATTGAGTCTGAGCTCAAGCTCGGAAGCTATATAAGAATCATGACTCTTTTCTAAGCTCAGATCATATGGTACAACCTTTATTTTTTTTAGTGCTCCATCTCTTTATTTGATCTGATATTGGTGCTCGTTTTGTAGGAATGTCAAAAAGAATAAACCTTAAAAAGCTTGGTAAAAATGTGAAAAAATCTAAGGGTGATGGCTCGATGGCGGGGCCAATCCTAGCAAAAGGGGTGGTGATTGGTAAGAAACGCCCAAGGCAGGACCCCGCTAGCTCACCCGATAAGAAGGGCAAGACTGCTGATAGCTCCAAGGGGAAGGGCAAAAAGAAACGCCCAAGGCTGCCACGGTGCCCGAGGCCAAAAAGAAGGGCAAATGCTGCTGACGTGGTATGCTCAAGAGCTACTCCCTCACCGAGGCCCGAGGAGGGCACCTCGCCTAACCTCGGTACCGTTCTGGGGCTTGGGGCCTCTATTCTGGGCAGCCCTTCCATGGCCAATAAGATATTGTGGGGAGTGATTCCCCCAACCGACAAGGAGAAAGTGGAAAAGCTTTCCTTGGATCAGACGGCTACCAGACTTTTCCACGTTATCGGCCAGGTACTACCTTGGTTCCGACCTTAACCTTCCCCTTGGTATTTTATTTGGTTTAGGTCATCATTAAAAAATTTATTTGTTTGTGCTTGGATCCTCCCTGGCTGTGTAGAGCAGAGAAGCAGGGGAAGAGGCATCCCTTCAATAAGGGCGGGCCACATATCTGGAAAGTGAGGTATCTGCCTTCAGAAGCTCGTTGGCGATCTGGAACAACAACTGGCCGCCCGAGCTCGGGAGCAGCAGACCAGCAACGAGCTGACCAAAGTGCAAGAGGATAGAGACACCATTGCCGATAAGGTAGAGAGGTTGGGGGGTTTGGTGGTGAAGTTGAGGGAAACTTTGGCCCAAACCAAAACATTTGTTGTGGAGGAGTTCAAATCCTCGTTTGACTTTTGGGAGCAGTTGAAGATGCTGCCTCCAAGTATTTTAGTGAATGATTTGATTTATGTAAATGGCAGCTTCGTTGCCATCATCCTGACCTCGCCATTGATTTAGAAGGCATGGGTCTTGATCATGGCCTGCTTGCTGAAGAGGATTAGGCTAAAGAGGAAGAGGAAAATAAGGAGGGGGAGAATGAGGAGAATGGGAAGAAGGACAAAGGCGACACTAACCCCCTTCTTCCTAAACACTTGTATATGTATATATATTGTAATGGCGAGTTGTAACCCTCGAACTTTTAAATGAATGAAAATCTTCATTCCCCGTTCTCTTTTTCCTCATTGTACCTCTTTTGGTCGTTCTGATGTCTATATGAATCATTTGGAACGAAGGCGATCATAATCTTAATAAATTGGCGAGATAAATTTTGGCGCCTCTAAAGTTTAGTCGAATCGGCGAGTTAAAACTAACGACCATCATTTTTGGTGAACAAAACTGCAAGGC
>BRYF01000012.1:16045000-16047500 GCA_030159135.1 Actinidia polygama
ATCTTTTTGTATTTATAATTGAAACTTTTTATCCAGTGAGAGAGTCTCACCAGATATAAAATGAGAACTCATTATATTAAATATATTAAGATAAATATTAATATTATATAGTTCGTTTTGGTTCGGAACTGAAACCGGTCATATAAAACTATGAATCAAACCATCTATGTCGGTTTTCAGGATTTCGGAATCGAACCAACTCCTAAAAAACCAAACGATCAGTTTGGATCGGACCGAATTATTTTTTCAGTTCCACCAAAGTTTTTGGACAACCTTATTAAAAAGAAGTTGATTGAATTTTTAATTTCAGAGTATTAAGAAGTTGAACACTGAACAAATTGGATTCCGCAAATGTCCATCTCCTCAAGCATGTTCGAGCGCAATGGGGTTGCACAAGAAACGAAACAACATATTAATTTAATTTTATGGTACTAAAGCATATATGACCCTAATAAAAAAAAATTGACCATAAATTTAAATTATGCTATTCATTCTAATAACAAAAACATATCTAATTGTGAGGTGGTTAATTCTCATAAGTTGTTAACCTACGCACTACCACACCGCTTTCCTCCTCCTAAGTTCCTACACACTACAATGAGTACTGTTAAAATTAAAACTTCCCAGTGGGAATGGGGGTTGGCCGGGAAGACCCTTTGGTATGAGAGTAATAATACAAAAGGTGAGAGAGAACAAATGAACTAGAGAGTTAGGGTTTGATTGCTTACTAGAGGACCTATGAACCCCTTCTATTTATAGGGTATCTCACTGAGTTATAGTCGAACTCAATGTCCTCACTTCGTGTCCACCTCTACCAGCGTGATCTCTGCGTTCCTCCTTATCCTATCTAGGACGTAGAATTTCCTTAGTTGGAGAGATCTCCTCATGGAACATGTTTCTTCTCGTCGATTTCTAAGATCCCTAACACGGACGTCAACCTTGGGCACAACACTCCAAGCGCAATCCTCATAGATTGAGCTCATTTGGCCCAACGACAAGTTCATATTGAGTGAGTACATTCCAATGGCAGGTTTTTAGTTAATCAATAGAGCCCAAACTCATTTTGGCCTCTTACAATTGACCCTCATCTCTCGCTTCCTCTAAAGAGTGGGATATGCTAAGGTTTACACCGATGCACGACAAAATTCTTTTTAACTGACGCTCGAACCAATATGCGGGTTTTTGCTTGTCCTTTATATCAAAAAATTCATCGAGGCTTCTTCTAAGCACAAGAGTACTCTAATATTCCTCATGCATGCAAAATAAACTTGATCCCAGACCTAACTTTTGTTCAACCCAAACATCAGGACAAAAAAACTCCCCCAAATTGCCTAATTCAAGGTGTCGAATTATTGAACACAATCGCGGTGCCGAGCATGCCAAATTACCAAACACGTTAAAATGCCAACTTCGCCAAATTGTCAAACTACCCAGCATTTGTTCGAACTACTAGTTTCCGAGCCCCAGGACCAAAAAGTCCTCGGCCGAACATCCCACTAGACAAATTATCCCAATAAGCTGCCCCAAGGGACGAACTCTACCCAATCATGAAGCGCACCCAAGTTTTGCTCTGCTAGTGTCTATCAAACTGTCGAACTCAACCGAGCTGCCCCCAGGGCCGAAATCCCGAGTTTCGAAACTTACCCCAATTGCTCATGACTGAGTTGCCAGAGCGGACCGAAAATGAGAATATGTTCTTTCGATCTGAATAGAAGTATCATCCCTCGTGAACCGAACATGCTCGCTTTACTTGGGTGAGCGGTCTTTATGGGGGTCTCCGAGCGCACTTTTCGCGAGCCCTCTTGCCCGGCTCTTCTGATTTTGCCTTATTAAGTTTCGCTTTGAGGTGGATGATCTAAAGGCCCAATACGTCGATGGTCGCATTTTTGCGATTCATTTGATTTTCTAGGTCCTGTGTTGTATACCTACCGCCGTGTCAATGAGTTAGGCGGTTGGACCTACCTGTATTCACTAAGGAGCAATTATGCCTTCAATTGCTTCTTTCTCTGACGTTGGTTGAATAATTTGTGTCCTACTCTCTTCCTCTCTCGTGATTGGCGGAGCAGGGACCTTGTGGATCTAGATCCTTCTAATCTCTAGCGCCTGACATGGCGTAGTACCGTGAGTAAATCAAAACAACTCAATAAATAAGAGTTGTCTACAAACAACACCAATTGTGAGGTGGTTAATTCTCACAAGATGTTAACCTCCACACTACCACGCCACTTTCCTTCTTCTAGGTTATTTGCACACTACAACGAGCACCGTTAAGGCCATCCGGTTGGTTGGGAAGATCATCCTATGTGAAATTAAGAACATGAAATAGGAGAGAGAATAAAAGAACTAGAGAGTTAGGGTTAGATTACCTACCATAGGACTTGTGAGCCCTCTTATTTATATGGTAGCTCACTTAGTCTTAGTCAACTTGATGTCCTCACTTCATGTCCATATCTACAAGCATGATATTTGCGTTCCTCCTTATCCTAACTTAGAAAGTAGA
>BRYF01000012.1:16067500-16070000 GCA_030159135.1 Actinidia polygama
ACCACTCCATTACTATCCCTAATTGCGCCTACTCGTAGTGATTCTCTTGCAAGGAATTGATCTGCATACATGTACTTGTCTACACCTCTCTCTCTCTCTCTATATATATATATATATATATAGGTGTATGTTTGGATGTGTTGTGTGGTGAATTAAAGTTGTCACAGTTCAACGTGAAAAGTTCTGATAAAGATGCTCTTAAAGTCTATTTTTCGAGAGATTAATAAACAATTCAAGCTAAAAATTATTTTAAAAAATAATATTTGAGGTCCTTTTAGGATGTCATCTTTTCTCGTAACTGTGCCTTTTAGGATGACAAGACTAAACAATAAACAATTAAGGATAAGAGAAGAGCAAGAGGCAGTCATTGCATTGATCACTTTTATTCAGACTACAATTGGTTTCTCTCGCCTCTACTTGTTTATCCTATCCACGGCACGATATCCTCGTCCCTCATTTGCCTAGAATCCTAAATAGTACCAAACCCAAGTAAATGTTGTGAATAGGCTAGTAAATGGTAATGAGGAGCATTGTCACGAGCAGTTGAGGATTAACCGGTTTACATTCTTGAGATTGTGCTGCTTAGTTTGAAGTGTTGGGTTAGGGGACTCTCGGTTTGTATGTGCTGAGGAGAGGGTAGCAATTTTCTTGTGGATCCTCGGCCATACAAAGAAAAGGCCAACCAAGTTTTAGTTTTGGAGATCTATTGAAATGATCAGCAGGCATTTCAATGTCGTATTCCAAGCTGTGCCGTAATCAGCAGGCATAAGATGCTTCTATTTCAACTAGAAGCCAGTTTATCATTAATAGTCAATTCTTATTTAAGACAATAGCAACCACTTCTGCCTGCTGCAGAAGCAGCTTTCTGTGTGTAGAAAGAAAAAAGATTGTGGTTTATATCAGCAATGGCAATGCCTTTTTTATTAAGACAGTGCATTTTCAATTCATATATAAAACTGTTTGCGTTACATTTTGCTCTATAGCATCATTTTACTGGGATGTTTGCTGGATCATAAGTTTCTATGTAACTATTCGAAACTTCTGTTTTGAAGCTGAGAATTAACTACAGAATTTGCTTGTTTACTGATGAAAAATTGTAATAACAATTGCAGTCATTGTGTAACACTTCTTTACTGATGAAATATTATAATATTTGAATACTTAAGTAAGAGTGGTTAGTGGTTATTTAATAGATAATCAAATATAAAACTGAAAAAGGGCAAAAAGGTCATTTGACACATTTTTCTTCTTTATCCCCCACCCTTATCTACCAATTCTAAAACGTATCAAAATAAAGTTAAAAGTTATCCCTCCTCAAAAGTTATCCCTCTAATGCTATCCGGCAGCCAAACGACCCCGTAGCCCTAATTTTTTTTTGACTAAATAGAAGCAGCGTCTGCTTTATAGTATTCTTTTTAGAGTAAACTACGTCAGTAGTCCCTAAAATATTTAACGTACGGAGTTTTGGTCCCTTTGTATTAATTTTCTTAATTTGATCCCAAATACATTCAATTGGACTTTATATAGTTCTTTCATAGCTAGCACATTACATAAAAACTACTTTTGCAATTATGCGAGTTAGATCCACACCAATATCAAAAACTCAAAAAATCTGAAGACCTTTTTGTAATAAAATACTTTTAAAAAAATCGTAATTAGAAAAGAACCACATCAAACTCAATTTTATACATTACGGATGAAATTAAAAAAGTTAGTATATGATAGACCAAAGTGACATGTGTTAATAATTTAGAGACCATTAACATAATTTATCCTTGCTTTTGAGATTGCAGTTTGTGAAATTTTTTTCCTAAGCAAATTCACATGGAATTCACGGTTTGAAATGACTTCAAATAAAATAGCATAAATGGTAAGCTAAACATGTCCGTTCAATCTAAAATTGATGCCATTTCAACATGATAAAAATCCATTCCCAAACCTAAGCTTATCAGTACCGTGCTTTTTTATTTGATCATCCAGCCATATTAAGTACTAGTAATTGTTTATGTCCACGGGCATTATATTTTAAAAATTTTTTTTTAGATGTACTCGTTATAGTTTTATAACTTAAAAAAAAAAGATAAGACATAAACGTTAGATAAGAGATACATTACATACATATACGAAGAGATACATTATTACAAAATGGAGAACAAGTTAAAAAGTATAATGATTTTGAAAGAGTGTTGCAGTTTGGGATAAATGAGAGGGAAAGGAAGGGATTCTTTTTTTTTTGTGTGTGTGTCCACTAAAAAATGATCAAATGAGTAAAAAATATGCCCAGCTTTAAATATTTTTTGATCATAGAATAACAACATATGTGAGCCCCACACATTTGAGAAAAATGAAGTGATGTTTTTTTTTTTTTTTTTTTTTTTTTTTTGGTGGTGGTGGTGGTGGTGGTGGTGGTGTGTGTGTGTGTGTGTGTGTGTGTGTGTGTGTGTGTGTGTGTGTGTGGAGGGAATAGTTTCAGGTGAAATCTCAATCACTGGATTAACTC
>BRYF01000012.1:16125000-16127500 GCA_030159135.1 Actinidia polygama
AACACAACCATTTCAAGTGGGCAAAGAAATGAAATAAAAACTTGGAGTCAATTTAGAAGGTAAATCCATTTCAAGTGCGCGAAAAAATAAAATAGAAAACTAGGAAACAATATGGAAGGTTCAAAACATATTCTCTCAAGATAATACATGTTTAAACGGGTTTGACTACTCTTCAATTCTAACAGAGGAATCTTAGGCGTTGACGTAGAACATCAAGTGTCAACGTGTCGTGTTACCAAGAGATAGAGAGATTGTTTCATAATTTAATTCAGAACTATTGAAGTTTAATAATAATATTGTGCATTATTTAATAGTTTAAGTGTCTTTTAAAATATAGGCTAAATATTTAAAACATTTAAGTAGCTAAATAGTTAATTAATTATGACTGAATTATAAATGTGTGCACATAAATATTGATGAACTAATGTATAATTTCACCACCGCTACCATCACCACCACACCACCATCCCTCCACCACCTTCACCACTCTCCATCCAATTACTATTTCACTATTACAGCAGCCACCACCACCACCACCACCATCCTCTTTCAACTCTATTACCTATTCTATAACTTTCATACCTCTACCACATTACCCCTTCAATCACCAAAACAATCACAATCGCTTTGCTACTAACTACCACAACCACCATGATTACTTACGCGTCATTACTGCTGCCGCTACATCACTATCACCAAAACACTGCCAAGCCAACACAACTTCTTTTATAAATTGTAAGATTTTTTTTGAACATATAAATTAAATTTAAATTTATTTTTTGTCTTATTTTATTATACCCTCCACTCCTTGTTTTTTAGATCACACCCAAAAAATTATTTTCTTTCATCTTTTTTTTACAAAAGCAAGTATCTAAATTTTCTTAGAGCATCTTCCGCAATTATATATTTTCACTTGTTTTCTCTCTTTTCATAAAAAATGATAGATACACACCAAAAAATGTACACACCCAGACACACCCTCTCACAAACACAGTGTGGTCAGCCCTAAACCCTAATTAAGGAGGGCCCCACTGTGTTCATGAGAGGGTGTATACCTATCATTGTTGTACTTTCTATAGCTTCGATACATAACGAGCAGACTCTCTTTATGGTAACACACAAATGAGTGATCTATGCCATTTTTGCCCTCAAAATGATTCCCACCACGAGCAGTGCCACGAGCAGACTCTCTTTATGGTAACACACAAATGAGTGATCTATGCCATTTTTGCCCTCAAATTGATTCCCGTCTAGGCGCAAACCGTTTCTATTGATCTTTCCCCTCCTAACCACTCTTCTCTTTGTCCGGTCTAAATTCTATAAATTCTCTCACTACTTAACATTTCCTTTCCCCTTTCCTCTCACTAACACTCCCACCCACTTCTGCCAAACTAGATTTGGACATTTTTGACTGAAATGTTTGCTTGGAATATATTTTTATACGGTGTTTGTTTGACGAGAAAATAGATTGAATGAACTTTCTATTAGTAAGCTATTAGAAAATTCTTTGATTCTCGACACAGAGGAGTGTATGATGCGCTAACTGAAGTTTGACGCTAGAGCAGTTGATAAATGGAAGTTGCACGCCATTGACCGGTTCAACCCGAGTAATAGTACCTTGTTAATTTCACTTTGACCTCTTCTAGTTCCAATTTGAATATAGTAAAACTTATAGTTTATTGTGCTGACTTTGTGTTTCAACGGCATTAGTTAGAATAATGAAATTATACTTTTTTTCTTGGAAACTTGAACAAATGTGAAATTAATCACAGTAAAAATTCCTAAATTTTGCGTTGGTTAATCTAAAATGATCAAAGTAGTTAGGCAATTCATACTACCAAATATGCCCGATTTTTCGTTTCATAATCTAGCCCTTTTAAATTTTATCGAATTAATTAATTATTTTTTCATGACAGCAAACAGAAATGATTTTATAATTGTAATCAGCTTAATTAGCTCTCAACAAGAAGCGAAATTCATAAATTTAATTAACTGTTTTGATTTTTATTGTTAAGTCAATAATTTATTGTTTGGAAGCAAGAGAGTAAGGCCAATTTTGGAGAAAATGTAAGAACTTTATTGATAATGTGGAAAATAAGTACAATAAGAAACGATACCTTTGGAAAGGATTAACCAGCGATAAACATAAGATCTATGCTACCAAAAAAAAGCCTGACAATAAGCTTCCCATGGAACAAAAATGAACCTAAAAACTCACCTTCTGTGGTAAAGATTGCGAATACCATCACCCGTAAAAGTCAAAATGATGAAACACAAGAAAAATTGCAAGATATTAATGGAAAACACAACACAGCGTTGTGGAGCTCGAAAGATATGAGAATTGGTAGAGTTTTCTTCAATGATACGCTCTCGATTACACTTCATTCGAGCATAGTAATTGTTAAAATATATTTTATATATAATTGGTATATATTCAGAATATATTATGAATGTCTTCTTTATTGATTCACTAATTTATTTACTTTATTATTGTTTCCTT
>BRYF01000012.1:16187500-16195000 GCA_030159135.1 Actinidia polygama
ATAAATGTATTAGCTTTAGTCATGGGAATGGGAAAAGATACAAAATAAGTACATCAATGATATAAATACTCACAGCGTAGTAAGTGATGACAAAAATCTCATTGACTGGGGCAAAGGACCGGTCAAACTGTTGCTGGACAAGTCCCTGCCAAAATATAAATGTTCAAGGTTCTGTGGCTTATTTGAAATTAGCGAAAAATTGCCATCTTTTCTGTGTATTGTTGTCCAGATTTTGGAATCTTGTTATGTGTCTTCTCACTATATTTCATATGCTCAATTTTGTACTCTCTTAATTACAGTTCTACAAAAACTTGACAGCTAGTTTGGAAGATATTGTCTGGATATCAGTCCATAAAACAAAATGACATACAGGAAAAGAAACAACAATAAGAAATATACGTGGTTTGGCCCAAATTGTCTACATCCATAGGAGAGAGATTTCACTAGGTATGTAAAATAGAGATTACAATTTTGAGAAGGACAAAACACACAAAACTCACACCCCTAACCGAGTCACACGCTCAAGGAGACTTGAGTCATTGCTCATCCTGATTTATCATAGTATTCTTTCTCACTCTCTACATCTCTATTTTATTCTCACCATTTTTATCTCACAATCGAATAGGAAGCTCTTGGCCCAAAGGCCCTTCACTATTAGCTCACCCTCTCTATCTCTTCTGCTCTCATCTCCTCTCTCTCTCTTTTTCCACACAACCTGTGAGAGGTATATATAGGCCTCAAATACACAAATTTCTGAGAGCCATTAACTCATACATTAAGGCCATTCTTGGGAGCCCAAAAATTTCATTGGGAGGGAGCAACTTGGGAAAAAAGCAAACATAAAAAATGATGTTCAATTTCTAGAACTCCAAGCTTTAAATTTAAGCCAATTCCCAACGTGGGTGGACACCAACACAAAAGAGGAAGCAATTTTTTGTGGTAGAAAACTGGGGCGAGCAATCAATAGTCAAATTGATCCTAGGCCTCGGCATTGGACCTCGGCAAATATTCAGGCGACCTGCGCAGCAATGAACAAACGTTACCGGCTGGGGTGAGGTCGTTCAAAACTCCTCCGACATGTGAATCAGACCAAGGCGAGTAAAAACGAATCAATGATAAAACAAAGCTATATGTGCTAGATTACCAGATTTAAATTATACCTCTTTATGATGGTGGAGCGGCCTTTATATAGGAGTATAATGGAGATCCGTGCGAGGATCTTCAGGCTAGATCTTCAGGGCGCTATGTTTGGGAAGTATATCCCTGAGATATCAGAGTAATAATAGAAAAATGCCATATGGAGAGCAACCCGCAATTATAGGAGTAGTGATGGATATTATTTCCCTATAAAGGCGTGATCCTCGTGGATATGGACTCTAACTAAGCGGAGTCATGACGAAGGACTCTAGGATAGGCGGAGTTCTTGTGGAGATAGAGTCCCTCTGAAGTTGATCTTTGATCAGGCGATGTAAATGACCTCGCCCAATTGTAATCTGGAGATGAGGTCGTTCCTGCATGCCGGGCGAAGCGCTCGATTGGCAGTCACGCGATGGGCGACCAGAAATCTATTAGAGTCATGGCGATATGATCATCCAAGCAACGTGCTCGAATTATTACAAATAGGCAGATATTTTACCCCATATTAGTATCCCCTTACTCAAGATGCCGAGATGAAACAAGGGATCTACGAGTAATTAGCGAAATAACTGCCTCTTGGTAAGGTGGTTGTGTAATAATGATGTGTTTCTACGAATGGACACATGGACATGCGTTCTTGATAATGGCGACATCTACAGTGGTGATCAAGACGCTTTATCATTTCTCAATGAATGAGTGTTCTTGATATAGGCAACATCTTCAATGGTGATCAAGACGCCTTATCATTTTTCAATGAATGGGCATTCAACGAAACTGGCACTTTAAAAGATTGGCGACATAAATTTCTAGCAACAAAATCAACTTGGAGAAATTTTATTCATTCACCATAAGGATCGGCAATCATTACACAATTTTGATTATCATGGAACACATGGAGCTATCGGCGATCATCATACTAGCGATGTTAGGATGGTAAGACGATCTCGTCCTCATGGTGACCATATGCATTACTAGTAATATTTTTTCAAATTCTCGACGTTTCAGGGGTGAGGAAGTGCCTTCCCATTCATGTCTTCTAACGATAAGCCCCTAGTCTGGTTACTTTGATAACCTTGTAGGGGCCTTCCCACGTAGGACCAAGCTTTCCTGCACCTGGTTCTTTTGTAGATAGAGTAACTTTTCTTAGGACTAGGTCGCCTGGCAAGAAAGACTTGTGCTTGACCCTCTGATTGTAGTATTTGGCGACTTGGTACTTGTAAGTAGCTTAGCGTATTTCAGCTCCTTCCTTTTTTTCGTTGAGGAGGTCAAAGTTTAGTCTCAACTCGATTTCATTATTCTCCTTGTCGAAGTTTGAAGTTCTGAAGCTCGGCATCCCTATTTCCACTAGTATAACTGACTCTATTCCATAGATCATAGAGTATGATGTCTCGCCCGTAGGTATTCTACTTGTTCTATGATATGCCCAAAGTATGCTCGGTAAATCTTCTACCATTCGCCCTTGGACTGTTCCAACCCCGCCTTCAGATTCCTCAAGATTGTTCAGTTAGTAACCTTCACTTGACCGTTTGCTTGGGGATGACCAAGCGAGGTCTGAGCAGAATTTCTTGAATCCATCGTTATCGAATTACCTAGCGATATCCGATATGATAACTTTGGGAATTCTGAATCGAAAGATAATGCCCCTCCATACGAAGTTCCTGGTGATTCTTTTAGTGATCTTGGCAAGAGGCTTTGGTTCTATCTATTTTGTGAAGTAATCAATGGCGACGATCAAGAACTTTCTTTGCAAAGGAGCTTGAGATAGAGGCTCGAGTATGTCTATCCCCCATTGAGCGAATGGCCATGGGCTGGTCATTGGGACCATCTCGGTATGAGGGAGATGACTAACTGAAGCAAATCGTTGGCATTTGTCACATTTCTTCATGTACATCACCGTATCCTATTCCATTAGTGGCCAAAAATAACCTTGGTGAATTGTTTTTCTCACTAGTGACCTCGCCCCTGAATGATTTCTGTAGATGCCTTCATGAATTTCCCTTAGCACATACTCACCTTCTTCAAGTCGGAGACATCTTAGGAGAGGCCCTAAAAAAGATCTTTTATACAATATTCCATGAAGAACGCAGAATTTTGCAAACCTGTATTGGATCCGGCGAGCTTGGAGCTTGTTTGGTGGCAGCGTGCCATTCCAGAGATATGCGATAATGTCATCCATCAACGTCGATCCTGATTTTGTGTGACAGACTGATTTGGCGATCTTAATACTTGGATTTGGTAAGAATTCCAGAGGTATATTCTTGTCTAAGATGAAATTGAAGGCCGATGCAAGGTAAGCATCAGCCTTTTTGTTTTCCTCTCTAGGGATTTGGCGAATTCTAAAGTCTTTGATCTTTCTAGACTTTTTTTTTACTTCATCCAAGTAGGACAGACATCTTTGGTGAGTTAATCCCCTTGGACTTGACTTATCACCAGCTGGGAATCACTGAAGGCGATCAGGGAATTTACTCCCAATTCAGTTGTTACTCTCAGTCCAGCGAGGAGAGCCTCATACTTGACTTCATTGTTAGTGGCTTTAAACCCTATACGAATGGAGTATTCCATCTGTTTGCCCAAGGGAGTTTGGACAACCAGTCCCACACCATAACCATGCTGGTTTGATGATCCTTCTACGAACAATTTTTATCTGGCGAGGTCCTCATCTGAGTTTTGCTGCTCCGGAGTTTCTACCTTGGGTAAATTTTTCTCAGGCTCTAGGGCGGTGTTATATGTGAATTCATCCACAAAATCAGTCAAGGCTTGACCTTTAATCACCATTCTTGGTCTGTAATCAATATGGAACTCGCTCAGTCAGTGGACCATTTAAGGAGCCTTCTCGAGGTGTCAGGTCACTTGAGTGTTTGTTTCAAGGGTTGGTCGGTCGACACAGCAATAGGGTGTGCCTTAAAATAGTGTCGAAGCTTTCTAGTAGTGAATAGAAGGGCATAGGCGGGCTTTTTAATTTTTAAGTATCTGATTTTGGCTCCCATAAGGACTTTGCTAACATAATATATCGATTTCAAGATTTTATCTTCTTCTCGGATAAGCACTACACTTACTGCTATTGGCGAGATGAATAGGTATATGAGAAGTTCTTCGCTCGTGACAGAAACTGTAAGTAGGGGTGGTGAACCGAGATACTCTTTTAGCTGTTGAAATGTTGCCTTAGATTCCTTATTCCACTGAAAAGCTTGATTTTTTCTCAAGATCTTAAAGAACGAGAGGCACTAGTCAACTAATTTGGAGACGAATCTGTTGAGGGTGGCTACTCGCCCAGTCAATCGTTGCATCTAATGAATGTTCCTTGGAGAGCTCATTGTAAGCAGGGCTTGAATTTGATCTGGATTAGCCTCAATTCCTCTTTTGGTCACCAAAAATCCGAGGAACTTTCCCGAGGAGACACCAATAATACATTTGGAAGGATTTAACATCATTCGATGCTTTTGCAGGATACCGAATGTCTCCTCTAGATGGGTGATGTGATAAGCAGCTCTAATGCTTTTGACAAGCATATCATCTATATAGACCTCTATAGTCTTCCTAATTAGTCCTCTGAACAGTTTGTTTACCAATCTCTAGTATGTTGCCCTTGCATTTTTCAGACCAAAAGGCAGACTTTGTAGTAGTATAGTCTTCTCTCAGTAATAAAATAAGTCTTCTGCACGTCGGGTGGATGCATCTTGATTTGGTGATATCCGGAGAAGGCATCCATAAAACTGAGAAGTTCGTGTTCAGAGGTGGCGTCAACTATAAGGTCAATCTTTGACAAAGAAAAACTATCTTTTGGACACGCCTTGTTGAGGTCGATGAAATCAACACATACTTCTCTTATGCGAATTTTCTTCTTTTCTGGCAAACTGGAGGATAGTCAGAGTTGGTGAACAACTTGTGTGTGGTGACCTGTGGATCTATTCCTGGGACATCGCCTTGTGACCATGCAAAGACGTCATAATTCATTTTCAAAAAAATTATCAAGGCGCTTCGCAACTCTTCAGTCAGCTTTGTCCCAATCATATAATGACAGTCTGGATGGTCTAGGTGAATAGAGTCTGGAGCAACTTCTTCCAAAAGCTTGGTGTTTTCCGACTCTTTGGGATCTACTAGGGTAATCTGTTCCACCTCGTCTCTTAATATCCCCATCTCGTCCTCGTCGATGATTAATTGCTATTGGGTGCTTGGTTTTTAGGGAGGTTCAGTTTTCATAGGTGAGATGAAGCATTGTCTGACCACTTTCTGGTTTCCCTTCACCTCGCCTATTCCCGTCAAAGTTGGGAATTTCATCTTCAAGTGATAGGTTGAGGTGATGGCCCTGAATCCTCCTAACATTGGGCGACCTAGGACTGCGTTGTAAGGAGAAGGGCTATCAACCACAATGAAATCCTTCCGGACAGTGGTTTGGAAGGGCTCCGTTCCCAAAGTCACTGGCAACTTAATCTAGCCAAGCAGTTGCGTCGTGTTACCTCCAAATCGGACCACATGCAACTTGTCTAGTCCAATCTTCATCTTGTCGAATGCCGAGATGAACAAGATATTTGCCGAACTCCCATTGTCGACCAGTATTCTATGCACGTTGAAATTGGCAATGACGACTGAGATGACTAAGGTGTCATTGTGAGGGAGATGTAGGTCTCTCAGGTCGTCATTGGTAAAGGTGATAGGCAAATGGGCTATAGCTGCAAGCGAGGAGAGATTATAAACCTCTTCCTCTGCTCACCCACTAGCGCTTCTAGTGTGTCTCTTTCGAGACGATCTTGAATATCCTCCTAATCCAAACCCTCTATGGATCACTTGTATGTCCCCTGCAGTTGGCCTATTATCACCATATCTCCTCCCAAGTGAGTCAGGAGGCAGATGCTCTACAACATATTTTTTAGATTCCCCTTCTTGATAAGGTCGGTTATCTGTTCCTTCAATTGAAAATAGTCTTTCGTGTTATGCCCATGGTCTCGGTAGAACTCACAGTACTTATTTCTATTTCTCTTTTAAGGATCAGTTTTGATTTTTCCATGCCACTTGACGAATTCCTTGTGCTTGATCTCTGTAAGTACCTAGGCAATGGGAGTGTTGAGAGGGGGAAGTACCAATTCTGGGTGGCGAGGTGGAGTACGAGGATGCATGTCGTTGGTTCGTCGCCTCAAATCTCGATCTGGCCTCTTGCTCCTCGCCCCATCCCTGTAGTTCGTTCACCTATTGTCGGGCTCCTTTTTTTTGTCATCCATTCCTCGCCTCTTACATTTCGCCTCGGCCAACTCCTCCGTGGCAATATACTTGTCAGCTTTGCCTTGGAGAGTTGACAAGGTTTCAGGGATGTTCTTTGGTAGGGAATCAAATATTGAGCCCAGGTGTAGTCCTTCAATCATCGCCATGATCACCACTTTATCACTGGGATCTTTTACCTCCAAGATGGCTGGGTTGAACCATTTTACATAGTCCTTTAAACTTTTAGTTTCCTTCTGGTGAATGGTAAAGAGGTAGGAGGCATTTTGCAGTCTGACTCAGTAGCTCATGAAATTGGCGACTAAAAACCTATTCAGTTCGTCAAACGAGTCAGTGGTTCCTGGCTAAAGTTTCCTGAACTATGATCTTACTGGTCCCTTTAGGAAAGAAGGCCTTACACATCACCTCGTCAGAATATCCTTGAAGTGACATTAAGCTTTTGTATGAATCTAGATGGTTCATAGGATCTGTCTTCCCTTTATAGATCCCAAACTGATTAGGTAGTTTGAACCTGGATGAAACCTTGTTCCTCATCACCCTTTTCGTGAATGGAGGCTCAATTTGTTTGATTAGAGCATCCACGGTTAGTGGAGCACCTGCCCCAATATTGATGGCATCAAGATGGGCATCTAGATCCCTGATATTTTGGAAGGTGGAATTGTCTCGGCGCCTGGTCATCTCGACGAGATGTTCCTCTTCACCTAACCTCCTCGTCCTCCACTTTAGGGGTTTGGATGGATGATCAGGATTTTGACGAAGAGGAACTTCTTTCACGTCGGGGATGAGGACTTGGCGATTGACGTTGCCTATTTCGTGCTCGACCAGTACTATGGTTGTTTTGGGAATTGTAGTCGTCCGACTGGCGAGACCGTTGGATTATCCGAAACGGGAGGTGTGGCTGGAGGTGGTGGATTGGTTGTGGCGAGATGTTGTATCAAGAGAGCGTTATTCTCGTTCATGATTCTCATTTGCTCGGCCATACCATGTATCTCACGGTTGAGTCCCTCTAAGTCTGGAGCTTGGCTGGTATTGGCCATTGCATGAGCTCTATAATCTAAAGGGCTGTTGGCACTTGGTCTAGGTATCAAACGGCTATGCAGGTGTATAGTAAGTTGAGAACTGTCGTTCCTACAGACGGCGCCAAACTGT
>BRYF01000012.1:16207500-16210000 GCA_030159135.1 Actinidia polygama
TTCTCCTAGCAGTTGATTATGTATCCAAATGGATAGAAGCAATTCCCACTCGAACCGATGACCACAAGGTGGTGTTAAAATTTTTAAAAGAAAACATATTTTCTCGGTTTGGGATGCCAAAGGCAATGATTAGTGATCAGGGTACCCATAAGGTGTCTACAGCATATCACCCCCAGACTAATGGTCAAGCAGAACTAGCAAATAGGGAAATTAAATCAATTTTGGAGAAAACTGTAAATCCTAACCGTAAGGATTGGTCACTTCGATTGACTGATGCATTATGGGCATACCGTACAACCTACAAAACAGTGTTAGGCATGTCTCCCTATAGGCTAGTCTATGGCAAAGCTTGTCATCTGCCAGTAGAAATTGAACATCAAGCATATTGGGCTATTAAACAGTTGAACTATCGCTTGCCCCAAGCTGGTTGCCATAGAAAATTGCAAATGAATGAACTAGAGGAAATGAGACGGGACGCATATGAGAACACTAGAATTTACAAAGAAAAAGTTAAGGCTTTTCATGATAAAAACATTCTTCGCAAAAGTTTTGAACCAAATCAAAAAGTGCTTCTATATAATTCCCGTCTCCATTTGTTTCCTGGAAAGTTGAGGTCAAGATGGATTGGACCATACATTGTGAAAATAGTTTTTCCACATGGAGCTGTTGAGGTACTCAATCCTGCAAATGGAAATGTTTCTAAAATTAATGGCCAACGACTTAAACCATTTTTTGAAAAAATTTCAAAGGAAGAGATAGTCGAGGAACTTCAAGATCCTGTTTACTTTATGTAAATTTTGAGCTAACATTTATGTTTTCAGTCTTCGGTTTTCTCATTTCCTTTTTCCTTTATAAATAGTTCTTGTTTTGCATTGAGGACACTGCATAAGTTAAGTTGGGGGGTGAGGGTTAGTTTGTATTAGTTTTTTAGTTTGTATTAGTTTTTTAAAAAAAAATGTTAAATTTTTGTCAAGAACCAACATTTTGTCCAAAATTTTTGAATTTTTCTTTTTACTTAATCAGTGGTTTACGAATATATTTAAATTCTAAACATGCACATGTTCTATAAAAATTCTAGTTTGATGCTTAAAATTGATACCATGTTTGTGTAATGAATGATCACTGATTAAACTTAACATGTACCAATGAACAAAGTTGAAGAATCATGTATTGAAGAAATCTTGACATAAAAGAGTGGAGACTTAGAACTTTCCTGAAATTTTTTTTGAGTCTTTCTTTTATTCACACGAATATAATAGCTTGATTAAAGATATACATGTTATATATGGTTTCAATTTCATTTAATACATAACTTATGGCATCTAGAGGATGATACAATGACATTCAATTCATAAAAAGACCACATACTTTGAATTTAAATCTTTTGAACCCTAATTTGAGCCATATACACTGAAAATTCCCATCAATTCTTAAACCTAGAAACCAAGTTGTGAGTTGAAGTATAAAAAAAAAAAAAATAGGTTGGGAAGAAGAAAGAAATGAAGGTGAGGAAGGTACAAGGCAAGCTCAATCAATCAGGGATTGTATTTCTACTGATTGAAACAAAATGGAATATAAGTTGCTCTAAAAGCAAAGTAACCTTCCAAATTCTCAAAAAGAAAATATCTCGCTCTCTAAAGGATAAATTCCATCTCCTCTATTGATAAGAACCAAGGGAAAGTACAAAGATTCAAAGTAAGTATTGACTTACGGTGAAAATAGTATCAGTAAGCAGAAAAGGGTCGGATGACAGCATTTTTTTGGGTTGAATTCCGTAAAACACACTATATAGCTGTCATCCTTTTTGGTCTCACCTATTCTTTTTGATACCAAGGTCAATACAAGCTTCAAAGTCCATGTTGACTTTAGTGATGCCATTTGATATGAATTGAATTGAAAAAAAAAATCCATGTATAATTTGTTTATGTATATATCTTTATGTCCTTCTCATAGAACATATCATCTATATATTGAGCGTTACTAAAAGCATGGAATTTCATTGGAATCCATGTCATAAAAACATGCTTATGGGATTGAGCCTAGAATTGTAGATGTGTGATTTTATTGTGAGTGACATACCCATGTGAGACTTGAAGTTGAGACTCGATTTGAATGGATAGAATGAATACATGATTGTTTAACTAAAATCAATTGGTATAATATTTGATTGAATCAAAAGTGATTCATGAATATGATTTTCAAATTTGTTGCATCATTCATATATTTGCAAATAGATTATGTACATGCTATGTTAATAAATGATTTATAAACCACTGATTAAAGTTAAAATATATATATATATTTTTATATATACACTAAGTTAGTTTAGTTGCTAAGGGACTAGCAACATTCAAGTTGAGGAGTTTGATAAACACATAATATTAGGTATTTGTAGTCGAATTATATTATATTTTAGCATTAAAATGCATATTAAATAGTTAAATTAAGTGTTGTTTTGCGCAAAGAGTTTTATACGATAGTTTCAGGTAAAAATGAGCAA
>BRYF01000012.1:16235000-16237500 GCA_030159135.1 Actinidia polygama
AATCGCCTTAACCTTCTGCAAATCTACCGAGATGCTGTTACCGTTGATAATGTACCCCAAGAACACTACACTGTCGAGTCAAAATTCACACTTCTTGAATTTGGCATATAGTTTCTGATCCTTCAACATTTGTAATACGATCTTCAAATGTTCCGCATGTTGATCTTCATCTTTTGAATAAATAAGGATGTCATCAATGAAGACGATCACTGTCTCGTCCAAGTAATCTTTAAAAGTTCGATTCATCAGGTCCATGAATGCTGCTGGCGCGTTGTTACTCCAAATGACATCACTAGGAACTCGTAATGTCCATAATGGGTTCAGAATGCTGTCTTCTCAATATCCTCTGACGTCACCTTGAGTTATGGTATCCAGAATGCAAGTCAATATTGGAGAATACTCGAACCTCTTGTAATTGGTCAAACAGATCATCGATTCTGGGTAGCTAGTACTTGTTCTTGATTGTAACTTTATTCAACTCGCGGTGATCTATACATAGCCTCATCATCACGTCCTTCTTTACCCATAACACGGGCGCTCCCCATGGCGATTAGCTCGGTCGGATAAAACCTTTATCTAATAATTCTTGCATATGCGTCTTCAACTCATTCAATTCCGCATAAGCCATACGTATGGTGCTTTAGAGATTGGGTGAGTCCAGGGCGTAACCTCAATATGAAATTCAATGTCTTTACCTATAGGCATTCCTGGCAATTCATCGGAAAATACTTCGGGGAAATCACGGACTACAGAAATATTTGCTATAGATATGTACTCAGATGAGGACTCCATCACACTATAAAGATATCACTCACAACCCTTCCGCAAAAGTCGTTGGGCACAAGGCATAGATACAAAGTATGGGGGAGTGATCACACTTTCTCTTTCAAATCGAACTTCTTTTTGTTCCAAGTTCTTAAAGATTATGCATCTATCTAGAAAGTTGATTCTAGCCCCATTCTTGGATAGCCAATCCATCCCATATATGACATCGAAATGCCCTTTGTCTAGGGGTATCAAATCGGTAGATATGACCGTATTATTAATACACACATCACCGTTTCGGTATATAGTTGAGCATACGATTCCCTTACCCATCGGTTGTGACACTGTCACACTGCTAGTTCGTACCCTAATTGTCCCTCGTTGCTTTTCTCGCTTGGTCCCACCTTGTATTGCTTCTGCGTATTTGGTCCCTCGTTCTGAAAATTCTGGCGCCATTTGTGATCTTGATACAATGTCCTCTCCTCATCTTGTTCCACTATGATGGTTCAATCTAGAACCTCCGCATACGTTGGCAACACCATTGGTCTCACCACCCTCTTGATTTCGTACCTCAATCCCTCTTAACCGTCGGACTCTCATTTCATATGTGGCAACCAGATGTGGTGCATACCCTGCTAAATTAGTGAAGGCGGCTTTGTATTCTGCTATAGTCATTTCTCCAATTTGCTTTAATCGCTCGAAATTCGCACAATTGGCATTCTGCAATGCCCTTGGAATATACTTTTCTTTAAAAATCACCTTAAACCACGCCCAATTCATTCCCGACTACCTCACATCTTTCAAATTCCACAAACGATTTGCTTCTCCTGTCAACAGATACGAACCGATTTTCACTTTTTGTACTTTATCGCATCTTACCAACCGGAAATTCTTCTCCATTTCTGTTAACCACTCATTCGCCGGTAAGATGTGAGACCCCAACCCGTGAAAATAATATTTAATTTTAAGTGTAACCAATATTTTTCGCGGTGAAATTATATATTTATATTACTTCACAATTAAGTGTAAAACATAACACGACAATGCGACACCTTGCAGACGCATAGGGAGGTGTGCGCATGAGGGACATGTGGCGGCCACCTAATGGTGTGCATGGGGGAGACATGGTGACGTGTGTGGAGGAGGTGCATGGCTGTCCCGTGTGTGTGGTGCATGGGACATGTGGGTGGGTGTCCCTTGTGTGTGTGGCATGCATGTGCATGGCTGTCCCTTGTGTGGTGCATGCATGGTGAGTGGTGTGCATGTGTGTGCATGGCTGTCCCGTGGGGGTGGGGGGGGTGGGGGCATGCATGGCATTTGTAAGAACAAAAAGCTCCAACTTAGGGAGAAATGCTGGTAGCAGCTCTATATAAGAAAACAAAAAAAAGAAACAAAAGGAAAAAGAGAGAAAAATAGAAGAAGAAAGTGGGAAGAAAATAGAGGCGCAAAAAGAGAATAAAAGAGAAAAGAAAAAGAAATACATAGAGAGGAAAGGCGGAGAAAGAGAGAGCTCTCAAAAGAAAGAACAAAAGAAAAAGAAATAGCGAAGGACTTGATACCGGAAAAAAATTGAACTTGTTTTTCTATCACGGTAAATTCCATTTTCTCTCCTTTCTTTGATATTTTCTTCCACTTTGAGACCCATTATCATGATTATGAGAAAAATGGATTGATTTAAAAAATTATGATTTTAACGACACACAGTTCGAACGGTACCCCGATGCTAGGGAAACAG
>BRYF01000012.1:16245000-16257500 GCA_030159135.1 Actinidia polygama
CCCAGCCGATAACGTTTATTTCCTTACTTGCGTAGGTTGCCTTACTTGTTGCCGAGGTCCAGTACCGAGGTGAAGGAGCAGTTCCGATTGTTGGTTGCTCGCCCCCAGATTTTTACCATAATAGTTTGGCAGTGTATGTGGGAATGATAGTTCTTGCCTTTCTATGCACCTATGCAGCTGTTTGTTACCTCGACCAAGCACCAGCAGCCCTGTGGATAACCGAGCTCATACGATGGCAAGCAATAACCAAGCTCCAGATCTTAAGAGTCTCCACCGCGAAATGCATGGGATCGCTGAGCAGATCAGGATCATGAATGAGAATAATGCCCGCTTGATACAACACCACGCCACAAACAACCCACTACCTCCAGCAGTACCCATCCCACCTGAAGTTGAATAGTCCCGTCGTTCTCGCCGATCAGATGACCGTGAATCTCAGAGCCGTCAAAGCACTGGTCGGGCCCGAAACCGCCGACCCCGATCACTGAGCATACGATCTAGGCGAGAAAGAAGCCCTATTTCGTCGGAATTCGAGTCATCCATCCGGACTCGCGAAGTAGGGAGCGAGGGGGTTAGAAGAAGAGAACGATCACCTCGCTGTAATAACAAGGCGCCTAGACGTCGAGAGGAGTCCATTACTCAAAAAATTAGGGACTTGGACGCTAAGATCGATGCCTTCAACACAGGTGCTAATGCATCGGTTACTGTGAACGCCTTAGTACGACAGACGGAACCTCCATTCACGGACAGAGTGATAAGGGCAAGGGTTTCATCTAAGTTCAAGCTACCGTCCCAGCTTGGGACATATGAAGGGAAAACCGATTCGATGAATCACTTGGACTCATACAAAAACTTGATGGCACTATAGGGATATTCGGATGAGGTGATGTGTAAAAAGCTTTCTCGGCGACCTTGAAAGGTTCAACAAGAACTTGGTTCAGAAAGTTGCCTTTGAGAACCATTGACTCTTTTTGGCAACCTTAGCAGACTATTTATCGCCAATTTCATGAGTTGCCAGGTCAGGCAAAAAAATACATCCCACCAGTTCACAGTTCACCAAAGGGAAGCGAAAAGTTTGAAAGATTATGTCAAGAGGTTCAACCAAGTCGTACTAGAGGTGGAAGACACCAGTGACAAGATAGTAATCATGGCGATGATGGAGGGATTGCGCCATGGACTGTTGTTTGACTCCTTTTTCAAGAATGTTCCTGAAACCCAATCGGCACTCCAGAGCAAGGCCGAAAAATATATTGGCCCAGAAGAATTGGCTGAGGCCAAGCACAGAAGCAGAGGAAGAGACGATTATAAAAGAAAGGAACCTGATTCCAGGTTAGATGATTATCGAGACGAGGTAAAAAGTAGGACAGATCAAGATGTTAAGAGGAAAACTAACTACCGATGTCCAAGTACTTTGCCCGCCTACCTAACCTAGTATTGCTTTCTCTCAATACTCTCATGGCCCAAGTACTCATGGATATGAAACACGAGAAATTCATAAAGTGGCCTGGAAAGATCAAGACACCCCTATAAGAGAAACAAGAACAAATATTGTGAATTCCACCGAGACCATGAGCACAACACCGAAGACTGCTTCCAGCTGAAGGAGCAGATAATTGATCTCTCGCCAATCGTGCGCTTGAGGTGAAGCCCAAGAGAAGGCCGACGGAGTAGTATAACTCAAGAGTACGAGGTCGATTCCATAAAGAGTTATACGAGCAAGGCCGAAAGGACTAAAGCTAATCCTTCAATCACTCACAAGAGATGAACAAATTACGTCTAAAAGAAGAAATGAAAATTTGGTTGTTTTTTGAGATGGTTTAATTGTATTAACTAAGAAATTTAAGGAGGCAAGATCCAAAAGTTCGATTCCTTCTTAACTTTAGTAGGTGAGTTTTCTCCTCTCTTTTTTTACTCAACCACATATCATTTATGCTCTGATATTGGTCGAAAGATTCGACTTTGAGAATGTTAAAGGGTGTTTGTGAATGTTAAAAGGCTTTGAGATATTTTATCAAACACTTAGAGTGCAAGAAAACTAAGCATAGCATGTACCAAGTCAAGCTTGTTGACATATGATCAAAGATATGTACAACCCTAGTTAAGACCAAAAGATTTTAGCCCCTAACCCTTCACAAACAAGCATTTACATCATTTAAGAGAAATAAGCCCATCAAACCTAGGTCAAAAGTGGAATCTAACTCTTGGACCAAGCTAAGTAGTTTAATCAACCATTAATGGTGTAGGGTTCATCATTAATAGTGAATCTACTATAAACAAGATAAACTAAGAGTAAAAGATAAAAATACAAAAAAAATTATAAAAGCAAAGAATACACAAGTAGTTAAACCTAAAAGAAAATGGCTTGAAATTAGCAACAAGAAGTACTTACAACCTTAAATAAGCAAAGCGAGAGTGAAAGATTTGAAGATCAAACCCATTAAATACATATACCCACTTCTTCTTCTCCTTCTCTCTCTACAATAACTCTATATCTAAAAATGGGGATTAAACCTAAAACCAAAGTTGTGGTGCAATCTCAGAAAAGTTGTTTAAATAGGTCCCCAAAATTCATAATGAAAAGACAAAAATACCCCTAAAAGTTGCGCAGGAATTCTAAGAAAGTTGTGTTTTTAGCCTTTACTACCGGTAATTCTAAATCAACTACTGGTAGTTTCTCTGTGCCCAATCTACCGGTAGTGATGAATCAACTACCGATACGGAATTATCTGCTCTTGCCTATGGTCTGCCCTGTATACCGGTAGTGCTGAATCAACTACCAGTAGGGAATTATCAACTTTTGCCACTAGAAGTCTATTGGTAGTGCTAGATCAACTATCGGTAGGGAGTTATCAACTTTTGCCACTAGAAGTCTACCAGTAGTGCTGGATCAACTACCGGTAGTTACTTGCTTGATTTTTCAGTTCTCACTGCCAAGTTTCACGAGGCTACTCTGGGCTTCTCCTTGCCATTTGAATCCAACATAGCCTCCTCGACATATGCAAACAGGACTAGAAACACGTCTTTAACATTAAAGTTCCTACACAACTCACAAAAACGACTTGCGAACAAAATAGATTATATCGAATACATCAACCTATGCAAGTTATACAAAAATAAGGGAAAATATATCAGTTATATGCAATATTATGTGTTAATCAATAGCTGACCTAATCAAGAGGGGATATCTCAAGAAATATGTTGCCGATCGCCCACACCCTGGATCGCTTGAAAGAAGATATGGTAATAATAGACCTATAGTGGGAGATATTCAAGTGATCCATGGAGGGTTTAGATCAGGGGGATGTTCGAACTTGTTTTGGAAGAGACATGCCAGAAGTGCTAGTAGACGAGCAGAAGAGGAAGTTTACAACCTCTCATCGCCATTAGTTGTGTCGCACCAGCCCATCACCTTCACCAATGATGACTTGCGAGGCTTGCATCTCCCCCATGAAGACGCCTTGGTCATTTCAGCAACCATCGCCAATTTCAACTTATAGAGAATCTTGATTGATAATGGAAATTCTACGGACATCTTGATCACTTCGGCCTTTGACAAAATGAAGATTGAGTGAGATAAGCTCCATCCTTTTCATACGCCTCTGGTCGGATTTAGAGGGAACACAACACACCCAGTTGGGTGGATCAAGTTGCCAGTAACCTTAGGGATAAAACCTTACCAGATTATAGTTTGACAGGATTTTATTGTGGTGGATTGCCCTTCAACCTACAATGCAATCTTAGGTTGCCCAACGTTGGGAGGAACCAAGGTCAGCACTTCAACTTATCACCTAATGATGAAATTTCCTTCTTCAACAAGGATAGGCGAGGTGAGGGGCGATCAGAAAGTTACAAGATAGTGCTTTATCTCGGCCATGAAGACTGAAACTTCTCCAAAATCATGTGTTCAATAGCAATTATAAATGGCCAATGCCGAGATGGAGGCATTGAGGGACGAGGTAGAAAAGATTAACCTTACTAATCACAGGGAAATAGAAAACACCAAGCCTCTCGAGGAAGTTGCTCCAATCTCCATACATCCTGACCATCAAGATTTCTATGTTATGATTGGGATCGAGCTAACTGAGGAACTCTGGAGTGCTCTAGTGGAGTTTTTGAAGAAAAAACTACGATGTCTTTGCTTGGTCACAAGGCAATGTCCCGAGGATAGAACCCCAAGTCACCGTTCATAAGTTGTTTACCAATCCAAATCACTCCCCAGTTCGCTAGAAAAGAAGAAAGTTTGCCCCAGAATGCTTGAAGGTCATAGAAGAAGAAGTGGCCAAGCTCATCAAAGCCAATGTTATCAGATGAGCTCACTATCCAGATTGGCTTGCCAACGTTGTTGTCGCCCCCCAAAATGGGAGGAAGTGGAAAATATGTGTTGACTTTACCGACCTCAACAAGGCCTACCCAAAAGATAGTTTTTTCCTTACCAAAGATTGATCTAATTGTTGATGCGACCTCCAAACATGAGCTCCTCAGCTTCATAGACGCCTTCTCAGGGTATCATCAGATCAAAATTTATCCACTCGACGTGGAAAATACTTCTTTCATCACAAAGAGAGAGTTATATTGCTACAAGGTCATACCTTTTGGATTAAAGAACACCGGGGCGACGTTTCGGAGATTGGTAAATAAAATATTCAAGGAGATGGAAGACAATGGAAGTTTACATAGATGACATGCTCATAAAAAGCCTAAAAACTGCTGATCACATCGCCCATATGGAGGAAGCATTTGGCGTACTGCGGAAGCACAGAATGATGTTAAATCCTTCCAAATGCATATTTTGAGTATCCTTAGGTAAATTCCTTGGCTTCCTTGTGACTAAGCGTGGAATTTAGGCGAACCCGGACCAGATTCAGGCCTTACTTGCAATGAGCTTGCCCAGAAACATACATGAAGTGCAACACTTAACCGGGCGAGTAGCAACTCTTAACAGATTCATCTCCAAGTCAACATACAAGTGTACACCATTCTTCAAAATTTTGAGGAAGAATCAATCTTTCCAATGAACTGACGAGTCCGAGGAAGCATTCCAGCAACTGAAGGAATACCTTGGGTCACCTCCTTTACTCACAGTTCCGACTACGGGCGAATAGCTTATTGTGTATTTGTTCATCCGCTCACAACAGTAAGTACAGTGCTTATCCGAGAAGAGTACAAAGTTCAGAAGCCGGTGTACTGCGTCAGCAAAGTCCTCATGGGAGCCAAGACCAAAAACCTAAAAATTGAGTAACTCGTATTGCTTCTGATCGCTGCAAGAAAATTTGCCATTATTTTCAAGCACATGCTATTGTTGTGCTGATGGACTACCCCTAGAAGCAAATCCTCCAACAACCTAACACCTCGGGAAGATTTCAAAAATGGTCTATTGAGCTCAGTGAGTTTCATATCACCTACCGACCAAGGATGGAGATCAAAGCTCAATCATTGGCCAACTTCATTGCTAAATTTACACACGATGTCGCTCCAAACCCAGAGGTAGTTCTACCTGATGTGGGAACTCCAAAAGAGCAGAACCCAAATGAAAACCTCACTATATGGAAGTTGTTCGTAAATGGATCATCCAACCAACATGGCTGTAGTACATGACTCGTTCTCCAAATTCCTTCAAGCGAGCAAATGGAATACGCCATTTGCATTGGATTCAAAGCCACCAACAATGAGGCTGAATATGAAGCTTTCCTCGCCAAATTAAGGGTTGCAACAGAATAAGGAGTAGACTCCTTAGACGCCTTCAGTGATTCCCAGCTTGTGATAAATCAAGTCCAAGGATATTACCTCGCCAAAGATGCTAGGATGGTGGCCTATCTGGACGAAGTCAAGACAATGTTTGCAAAGATCCAGAATTTCAAGATCCGCCAAATTTCTAGAGAAAAGAACAAGAAGGCTGATGCTCTGGCTAACCTCGTCTCAGCCTTTAATTTCATCTAAGACAGGAATATACCTTTGGAATTCTTTCCAAACCCAGGTATTGAGGTCGCCAAACCCATTTGTCAGGCGACATTAGATCCGATGGATGGGCGAAATCACTATCGCTGCCATCAGACAAGCTCCAAGCACGCCGAATCTAGTATTGAGCTGCCAGATTTTGCATCATCCAAGGAATCTTGTACAAAAGATCATTCTCCGGACCACTATTAAGATGTCTCTGACTCGAACAAGCAGAGTATGTACGCAAACAACTTCATGAGGGAGTTTGTGGAAATCATTCAGGGGCCAGATCACTGGTCAGAAAGATTATTCGCCAAGGGTATTTCTGGCCTCAGATGGAACGAGACGCGGAAACATACACAAAAATGTGACAAGTGTCAGAGATTTGCTCTAGTAAGTCATCTCCCTCACACCGAGATGATGCCAACGACTAGCCCATGGGAAGTTGATATACTTGGACCTCTACCTCTAGCGCCGCTGTAGAGAAAGTTCCTGATCATCGCCATAGACTATTTTACCAAATGGGTCGAGGCAGAGCCTCTCGCCAAAATCACAAAGAAAAACAGCATAAATTTTATATGGAAGAGCATCGTTTGCCATTTTGGAATTCCCAAGGTTCTCATCTCAGACAACGCAAAGCAATTTGACAATGACAGATTCAATCTTTTCCGCTCAGATCTCTCCATCTCCTACCATTTCTCCTTGCCTGGCCATCCTCAGGCAAACGGTCAAAGAAAAAGTCACCAACAGAACGATCTTGGGGACTTTGAAGGCGAGGTTGGAAAAATTCAAGAGCGAATGGGTAGAAGACTTTCCGAGCATACTTTGGGCTTACCACATGACGAGCAGAATCCCTACAAGTGAAACTCCATATTTGATGGTCTATGGAACATAATCGGTCATATCGATAGAGATAGGAATGTTGAGCTTTAGAACCTCAAATTTTGACAAGGAGAACAACGAAGCCGAGCTGAGACTCAACCTTGATCTCCTTGATGAAAAGAGGGAGTGAGCTGAGATACGCCAGGTGGCCTACAAGCACCAAGTCGTTGAGTATTACAACTAGAGAATTAAGCACATATCTTTCTTTCCAGGCGACCTAGTCTTGAGGAAGGTAACCCTGTCTACAAAAGAACGCAACGCAGGAAAGCCCGGCCTCACTGAGGAAGGACCCACAAAGTTATCAAAGTTTCTAGGCTGGGTACTTATTGGCTGGAAGATCTAAGTGGAAAGACATTACCTCACCCATGGAACGCCGAGCAATTGAAAAAGCATTTCCAGTCACCATGAGAAGAAGATCGCCTATGCAGAGTGAAATCGCCAATCTTGTAATCGCAAAAATCTCCGTCTATACGATTTTGATCGCCGAATCTCCATAAGATGAGTAATAAAATTTCTACAGTTCGATTTTATCGCCAAGTAAATCATGTCGCCAAAAAGTTTTAATTCGCCAAAATCAAGGTTATCCATTCATTAAAAATTGATAAGGCGTCTTGATTGCCAGAGTGGATTGCTTGATTGTTTATTTCGTCATGGTGAGTTTTAACGTTTGCGCAAAATATAACAACTTGAACCAGCCTAAGATCACTTATCAATCAAGCTCGCCAAGTTAGTTATATCGCCATAGTTGAATTTGAAATTCGCCCTATTAGGATGAAATTGCCAAAGAATTTCACCAAGGCGATAAACTCGCCAAGCAGTTCTATTCTCCAAGTGATAAACATTTTGTTCACCAAATGATTAAGTGACATGCGCCAATCTCATTTTGCCAGTTTGCTGAGCGTATGATCGCTATGATCTAAATTCATTACCAAACTGTTATCTCACCAACTCAAGTTATTTTGATCGCCAACTTCGTAGCCAACACAAGCATGCAGGAAGTACAAAAAGAGGACTTACGAAAATAAAAGATTTTCATTCAAAATTCTTGAGAAGATTACATCTCACCAGTAAAAAAATGCCTATGCCTTCCTTCTGCTCCTCCACCTCCTCCTCAAGCAGGTCATGATCAATGCCCATGCCTTCGAGGTCTATGGCGAGGTCGGGATGATGGCGACGGAGATGCTTCCAGAAGTCAAACCCCTCGCCAAAATATTTGAAAGCTGTCATTTCAACATCTTGGAAATCATCCGAGGATTTGAACTCCTCCACGACCAACTTCTTGGATTGAGCCATGCTTTCCCTCAATTCCGTCACCAAAATCTCCGACTTCGCCATCCTGTCAGCAGTGGCGTCTCGATCATCTTTCATGTTGGTAAGCTCGTCGACAGCCTGCTGCTCTTGGACTCGGGCTTCGGCCAATTGTCCTTCCAGTTCGCTGACTAGCTTTTGGATGCAAGACACCCTGCCCTCCAGAGATGCGGCTCGACCTTGTTGAAGGGTTGCCTCGTCCTCCGCTTCCCTGCTCCGAACTTCCAAAGAAGATTCGAGCACAACCGCCTACTAGAAGCAACCTTTTAAGGTTGTCTTAAATCAAGAAAGATAAAGAAAGAAGAATTGAGATCGGAACCAAAGTGGTACCTAACCAATAATGTGGAAAAACTTCGTAACTGTTTGATCCAGGGTTAGTTCTTCCACCTTCTCCTTGTCAGCGAATAGAATCACTCCCTCCAAGATCTTCTCAGCCATAGAAGGACTTCCCAGAATAGAGCCTCTGGGCCCCATAATGGTAATGAAGCTGGCCAAGGTACCCTCCACGGGTTTCAACACAAAAGTGGCTCTTACGCTCGCCACATTGCTAGATTTTACCACCCCCATCTTAGCCTTGGGCGATGGAGCAGCTTCCTTCCCCTTGGAGCTATCAACAATCTTGCCCTTCTTATTGGACAAGGTGGTGGAGACCTCCGTGGCGCATTTCTCGCCAATAACCACCCCCTTCGCCGGGGTGGACTTCGCCACCGAGTCCTCACTCTTGGATTCCTCAATCTTTTGACCGAGCTTCTTCAGACTAATCCTCTTTGACATAGCTGCAAATGAAAATCGATGTCAGTATAGGGGAGAGGCAAAACACTTGAAAAAGATGGAGATATTACCATCCGATCTAAGCTTTGGGGGGAGCTCTAGGTCCGACTGGGACTCCGATCTAGATTCCGAGCTTGGGCTCGAACTAAGTGGTCCCAATTCTAAGATGGGGTCTTAAACTTTCCTCACTGACCACCTAAGCAGGGTTAGGTCAGGAATGTGAGGTAAAATCCTCCTCATTTCCTTCCTAATGGTTCTTATATATGTTACTGATCCATCTCAGAGGCTTTCACTCTAAGAATATTCATCTCGGGAATGGCAGGACTCACCCTTGTTGCTCGCTACTAAAGTTGCCCCGCAAGTGAGTACATTCTCGCCCTTGTCCCCTTCTCCAGGTGCCATTGGCTTAGATGAGAGACCAAAACTTCAGTGAAAGGTCTTAAAACCCTAGTTTCCCATGCTAACCCTTTAAGGAACTCTCAATTGTCCCCCGAGATGAAGAATAATTTTCTCTTCCATCCGTTAACATTACAGGGATATTCCCCGAATAGGGTACTCTTCGGCCTCACCCTGAAGTACAGCCATTCGGAGTCTGACTTTGGATTCTTGTAAAGGCCGAACAGATTCTTGAACTCGGTGAGAGAAAGGGCGAGCTTGTGATATCGCCACAGCACTACCGCGCATACGACACTGCACCACGCGTTATGGACTAGCTGGGCAGGATATATATTGTAGAAGTGCAAAATCATCCTTATTGAAGGATGAATGGGAAGTCGAAGACTGGCGTGAAAGGCAGCCCGTAGAAGGCCACCTCGCTTGGGCGAGCAAACATAATGGTCTCACCCTCCTCAGGGAGCCTGATTTGAATGCTTGAAGGAATATAGCACGATTCCCTAAGGTATTCTAGATCTTCTGGGATCATGATGTTCACCTCCCTCTCAATCGGAGGAAGGGTGACCGAGGGACTGCTCTCGAGACCAGATAGGTCTTCCCTAGGCGAGGAAGGGAGCTTGGTGACCTCGTCTTCTATATACGACTTTTCTCCTAAATGGTCTGATACCCAAGAAGGCATGGAATTTCTAAGTCTACAATGTCGAATCTACCGGACATACACTACAAAAACAAAAATAGAAAACAAAATAAATTTTTGGTGTACTTACTGAGCTGAGGGCGAGGGCGAGATGACAAAGGCGAGGTGAAATTCGGAGCAGGGGCACTAGTTCGACAATAGAAGCAAAAGAGTACAACTTAGTGGGGGGACACGCTATTTATAAGAAGCACCTAGGATTGAGATCTATTTACTCCAACAGCCAGGATCACGCGATGTTCCGAGTTCCGAGATCATAACTGTCGTTCCCGCCAAAATAACGTTCCACCATTAATGCGCTCCTATGCGTGTCCACCTATGGAGGCATGCCATCATTGCATGATTACGTCAGCAAATTTGAATTACTCGCTCTGTTACTCGAAAACCCCGAGTGTTTCACCTCGACATCTTGAGTAGGGGGCTACTGATGTGGGGTAAATTCCCCTAGTCATTCACCACGCCTATATGAGGATTATATTGCCAGTATTCACTTCACCAACATCTGTGACCACGCAACTTGAACTCCACATCGCCAACAGGCTAAGCTGAGTGCTCCACCTGCTAGAGGACTCCATCTCCATACGGACTCCAACCCCGTGAGATTCCCTCGCCAACACGTCGCCTATAATTGCGGAGCATTTTCCATATGGCATTCTCCTATTATTACTCAAATATCTCAGGGATCTCTATTCATACTTGGGGGTCCGAGGATCGCGCCGTAATCACCTCACATGGCTCTCCATCCTTCATCTATAGAAAGGCCGCTCCCCCATCATAGAAGGTACGGAATCATCCGCATAGACCTTTGATTACTCACTCTTGAGAGTTCTACTGTGCTCAGTTTATATTCGCCTTGGTTTGATCTCCACACCAGAGAAGTTTTGAGCGGCCTCACCCCGGCTAGTAACCTTTGTTACCTTGCTTGCACAGGTCACCTGACTTGTTGCCGAGGTCCAGTACCGAGGTGCATGAGCAATTCCGATTGTTGGTTGCTCACCTCCAAATTTCTACCACAACAGAATCATTGAGATTTTTTTAATTTTAAAGAGAGAAATAGAGATTTAGGTTAGAGTTGTAATGAATAATAAAATTCTTTAAACCCATCTGAATTAAAAATAGGATTTTGAGTTCAGTTCGGGTCATAATTTGTGACCCAAAATTGACTTTAATCTGGTTATCCATAAGCTAAGGGATTGTTCAGCTTTAGTTTTCGTTTTTCTTCTGCTTATAGATACGTCTTAGATAGAAATTTGAAATAAGGTGCAACAAATAGGGTAGTTGCGTATACTAAATATTGATCAATTTGTATGTAACATATATGAGAAATACTATAATAACGTCATTATTTTTGACATGACAAATCTTTTATTTAGTAAGTCAGCTAGATTAAAATATAATTTAACTACAAATTTTTATAAAATTATTTTTTCATTCATATTCATAAGAATTCATAAAAGAATCATAAAAATTCATAAAATTTACCATACATAGCAAGTTCATTCATTACAAAACATCTCAAAATAACGGCTAAAAAAGTTCATAACAAAACAAATACGATTCATAAAAGTAAATGACAACTAGTTCCCACTTTAAATGGTGGACTTCACGATAGTTAATACTCTGAAACTATACAGGATTTTTGGGTTCAACTCCCATTGAAGCCCAAATATTTAAGATAACTACCTACACTTTTAAAAATTATATAAAACTTCTAGCATTCAAATAGTACCGAATCTAACCCTACAAGGCTCTAGTCTCTTTTAAAAGTATTTTGTATTTTAAATTTCTAAAATCTTTCTTATCTTCCTATCTCATCTCACCTCACATTTTTCGCCTAAAAATTTCACACCTCATTATTTTTTACTAAAATCTCTATTGTCTTCTCATTCTAAATTTTTTTTCCCAAAAATCTTTCATACATTTCCATTTCATGTTTTTTTCCTAAAATTTCTCATAAAATTATAAATCAATTTTATTGTATAAATTAATCATAATGAATTCAATATGATAAATTTATCATATACAGTTCAATATCTAAGTTCAGCTAGTTTTATTTTGGTTATGATAATTTTTTCATAATCATTTCAAAACTTAAAATTGTAGTAAAGCTAACTTTAAAAAAATGATAAGTTCATCATATCCAAGTTTATGCGTGATTTGTGTTGTTTGTGTACAACATCTAAGTATATCATATGATGTAATAAAATCGATACTTTGATAAAATTATCATTTTTGTATGTAAGACAGGAATTCAAAAACAGTGAAAATGGTATATGGTAAGCACATATCATAAGGGTCGTCAAAGGGTTAGATCGGGTTGGCCCAGTCCGTTTTTTGTCAAGTTGAGTCAGTCTGGGCTCGATGGGTTTTGACTGGTTAACGGTTCAAGTCGGACTCGTTCATGGACCAAAAAGATGAGGCCCAAGCCCTATCCACGGACCTTAATGGGCCTGAGCCTACGGACCTTTAAATATTTTTTTTAAAATATATTTTATTTCAAATTAAAAGACTAAAT
>BRYF01000012.1:16260000-16262500 GCA_030159135.1 Actinidia polygama
ATAATATCTTCAGTAGAAGTCAGTATTATACGATATGGTGCAGTAGAAATTCATAATTAAATAATACAGAAATGATCCAGAAATTTAAGTTACGTTTGGTTTGACGTTGATTTTGAAAAGAGATTAAATATTTAATTTCATTAAAAATATAAAAGGTGTAGTTATAAGGGATGAGGGGTAAAATCTTTACCTATTAAATAAGCACGTCACCAAATTCACCTATTAAAATAAGCACATCACCATGATCATGCCGCCTTATCTGATATGATCAATTCATTAAGTTTGGACTTCCTGAAATGCTATCCACATACTCCTTCACATCGCCAATCTTATGTCGCCACATCCATCTCACTAGTCATTCTGAGGATGAGGATGAGATGAACTTGAAGATGAGATTAACCTCGTCCGTCACCTTTAGGATGAGAAGAACTTGAGGATGAGGATGAGATTAACCTCGCCCGTCACCCTAAGGATGTGATGAACTTGAAACTCCATCTTCACTAAGATCTCCTACATTCGTGGTGATAACCATTTGGCATCCTTCTCCTTTTACTTTGAAATCCTCGGACACGCCTTCCATAATTGGCAACCCGATGATTACGCTGTGATCTTCTCGCATGACTCTAAATTATCTATCTATAAAATGCCACGCATCATTCACCATAAGGGAGTAACTACACTCTCACTCTTTGAGCTATATCCATACAAATTTTCTACTAATCTCATTCTAGTCACTTTATCTCGGTCTCATCTCCATGCTAGAGGGGATTGTAGTGACCTCACCCCAGAAGGAAACGATTGTTTTCTTGTGCAGATCGCCGAGGTCATCACCCCGAGGTAATCGAGGTCAAATACCGAGTTGAAAGAGCAATTCTGACTATTGGTTGCTCAACCCAGATTTTTACTATAATAGTTTGGCGTCATATGTGGGAACAACAATATTTCTCAATAATCTATGCACCTGCGTAGACGCTTATTATCTAGACTGAGTATCAGCAACCCTCTAGATAACAAAGCACCTTTAATGGTTAACATTAGTCAAGCACCAGATTAGGCATTCATCATGAAATGCATGGAATCGCCGAGCAGATCAGAATCATGAATGAGATAAACACCCACCTGGTACAATACCTCGCAACAAACAATCCACCTTCTCCCATCGCACCAATTTTGAAAGATGTTGATTGATCTCGCCGTTCTCACCGATCCGGCGACTAGGACTCAGAATCATCATAGCACTGGTCAGGGACATTCAACTAGGATTCATCCACACCGGTCGACAAGTTTGCACTCTAGACGCTGAAAGAGTTTTGTCATGTCCGAGTCTCGGTAGATAGACAAACTCAGGACACGATGAGCGAGGAGACTAGAAGACACAGGAGATCACCTCAATGAGATGACCGAGCTCACAGGCACCGAGATAAGTCCACTACCTAGAAGATTAACAACTTGGATGCTCAAATCGACGCCATCAATACTAGCGCAAATGCCCCTGTTATTGTGGACACCTTGATAAGGCAAATTGAGTCTCTATTCACAGAAAGAGTCATGAAAGTTAGAGTTTCATCCAGGTTCAAATTGACATCCCAGCTCGGGATATACGAAGAAAAGACAGATCTCATGGATCACCTGGACTCGTACAAGAACTTGATGATGCTCCAAGGGTATTCAGACGAGGTAATGTGTCAAGCTTTTTCAGCAATTTTAAAGGGGTCGGCGAGGTCATGGTTCATAAAATTATCTCCTAGAACCATTGATTCGTTTGGCGACCTGTGCAGGCTATTTTTTGCCAATTTCATGATCTGGAAATGGAAGATCCTAGTGATAAAGTGGGGGTCGTGGCAATGATAGAAGGTCTTCGTCTGGGCCCATTATTCGATTCCCTCTCCAAAAGCGTTCCTGAAACCTTGTCGGCACTCCAAAGCAAGGTCGACAAATACGTTGCAGTCGAGGAGTTGGGAGAGGCCAAGCGTGAAAGGCAAGGAAAGGATGACTACAAAAGGAAAGAACCTAATTCTTGAAGAATAGACTATAGGGGCGAGCTTAAAAGTAAGATATCGGAGCGGGATGCCCGAAGGAGAATTAATGAACGACGTCCTCGCACTCCTCCTTGCTGGTTTGAGAGTCACAAGTGAGTTGGAAGTAAATTCCTGGACGTCTACAATGATTCTCAGCTTGTAGTGAATTAAGTCCAAGGAGATTACCTCGCCAAAGATCTCTGAATGGTGGCATATCTGGATGAGGTGAACGTCATGTCAATGAAGATCAAAGATTTCAAGAACTGCCAAATTCCCAGGGAAGAGAACTAGAAAACAGATGCCCTGGCTAACCTAACCTCAGCCTTTAATTTCATCTCGGATAGGAGTGGTCCTTTGAAATTCTTGCCAAATTCAAGCATTGGCGTCGCCAAAAACGTATGCCAAGCAAACAACAAACCCGACATAAATGGATGATATCATTACATATCTTAAAGATAGGGAGAGTCATACAAAATGGTCAA
>BRYF01000012.1:16267500-16272500 GCA_030159135.1 Actinidia polygama
GTTGTTATAGTTATGAAATTTTAATGAGCCCATTATGATTGTTTACTGCACTAACACCATATACTTTTGTAACTAGCCACAATAATTTATAATTATCACCAAACACTTTCGTAATTAGCCACAATAATTTAAAACTAAAATTACACAATTTCGTAATAGCCACAACAATTCATAATTATTCACAATAATTCATAACCAACGGTAAAAATTTTCATAACTAGATACAATAATTCGTAATTGTATCCACAAACTTTCGTAATTATAAACAACAAATTCTAATTAATCACGATAATTCGTAACTAACATTGCACAATTATGTAACAAGCCACACTAATTTATAACTATTACCACACACTTCATAGTCTCGAAGGCTTGGTGATTAAGCCTCACCCAATCCTTATCTGAAATATCATCGGGCTTGTCCTCCAAAGTGATATCCAACTCCTGATTAGTTAAAAAATCTAAAGCTTCGCATTGGCACATGCGGAAGTTATTTGTTCCCTCAAATTTTTCTAGTTCAAATTTGGCATTGGACATTGTAGTCATATGCCTAGAATTGCAAGAAGTACTAGAGATCTTATCTTCAAAAGATTTTGCCACTTGAACAATTTTGGCTCCACCTAAACTGATATAGGGTTAACATTTATAAATTCGGACCTCGTGGATAGATATAAAAATTGCAACATTTATAAATTCGGACCTCGTGGATAGCAATTTCAGTATATAAAAGGTAATATACAAATTGCAAGTTTCTCTCACTCAAGCTCCCTCTTTTTCTCTCTTTGCTCTCACTTTTTTCACGCAAATTACAAGCCATATATAAAAGTATATATAGGCTGAGATTTACACAGAATCTAAAAACAATTATCTCATAGAGTTAAGACCTTCCTTGGGAGATCAAATAGCTGTATTGAAAGGGAGTTTTGTTTTTATCAGCTGTTTTGAAAGGGAGTTACATTGAGGAGGAGTTAGTCAATCCTTGGAATTCAAGTTACATTGGGAAGGATTTAGTCAATCCTTGGAACTCTAAGTTTTGAAGTTAAACCAATATTCAACACAGTGAAAGGTGACAGCACGGTGAGAGAGGCGCGGTCTGGAGACAGCCTGATGAACAGCATCGGAGCGGGGAGGTGAGAGAGGGAGCGATGGCAAGTTGTGAGAAAGACACAGAAAGCGGCCGTGAGATAAAAGATAGGTTAAGTTTTTAATTTTTTTATTCTTTGAATATGAAACTTAGTCGCAGAACGAACGTAAAACTAAGTGGTTTTAATTTGAAAACCCATCAATGACAAAAATAATTTAAATTCCGCGCCTTATGTTCTTCACCCGTATTTTTTGCGCCCGGCAAATAGTTTTCGTGACTAACATTACATAATTGAGACACCGATATATGATTTTTTTAGTTACCAAAAGGTTTTTGAATAAACGGAGCCAAAAAAAATTGGCGCCAGACTTGCACCGATCAACAAAATTATTAGTCATCAAAAGGTACCATTCAACGACTAAATTAAGATTATCACTGAAAGGTTTATATTCGGTGACTAAATAATTATTTAGGCACCGAAAATTGTCACGGAAAGTTTTTTTTTTTGTAGTTAATTTACACTATTTTAATTGTCAACTTTGCAAATAGAACAATTTTTGAATATCCCTATAAAAAAAAAGGGGGACAGACAAATTGGGACGTAACGGTCTGTTCAATTGTGTTATGAGGAGCAAGTTCTAAATATTTTTTTTAACCATTTGATTAAAATTTTATACGTTTTCGGTTTCTTTTGGTGAGAGTAATTTTAAAGTATAAAAATTTTCATCTAATTTTAAGAAGAATTTTTTTTTGTTATTAGTAGATTTTTTTCAATTTTTTATATTTTCCAGTTTCTCTGGAAAACAAAACAAAGTATGAATTTGATTAAAATGATAAAACAATTCATCAAAGAACTATTAATTCAAAGACCAAAACAGCTAAATTGGTTTACAAAAGCCATCCCAAACTAGACATAATAATTATTTTTAAATTTTATTAAATTAATAGTTAATAATTAAGAAGAAATAGTAATGAATATCATAAAGATTTGCTTCTGTTCATGGAGTTGAATGTGCTCTCCATTTTTGTGAAATTTTTTTAATAATTTTTCTTTTTTTCATTTGGTGTGGGTGGCGGACAGTAATTTGGCTAGAGATTGTGTTTTTTGGATATTGGTGGTGGTATGATGGTTCTGTGGAGATCAGTTGGTGGTATGACGTAGAAATTTTTGGTAAGAAAATTCTACAATCAAAAGAGAAAAAAAAAAGAAGTAATAAAAATAGGATTAGCATGGTAAAATTGTAAAGTTAAACTTTCCACTAGCTGTTGTTTCTTGACAATCGTCATAGGGGAGGTCATTATAATTTTAAAAATCTTAGGGGACTCTTTGTAATTGTCAGATAACTCAAGGGAGTTCACGGTAATTTATCCTAAATAATATGTATTTTGTGGTATTAATTATGAATTGTTGTGGCTAGTTAATAAAGTGCGCAATATTTGGTACAAATTATTGTGGTTAATTACGAAAATGTGTGGTGGTGTTAGACTGTTAATTATAAATTGTTGTAGTTAGTTACAAAAGTTTGTGTTCTTAGTTACGAAATATTGTAGCTAATTACGAAAATATCCCATAAAATACGTAACTTGTATGTATGATAAATACAAATTAAATTAATTTTCTTTCTTTCTTCTAGTACAAATTGTTGAAATATAAATATTTGTGCAGGAAATATCTTAATTATAACATGCCAAATATAATATATATATATATATATATATAGGGGCCGGATCCGGGGACACAAGTTTTGACACAATTTTAAATACTACATCTTAGCCCTTGAAATCAGTCATATCAAGGGTTGAGATTACTTTTTAGAATTATTAAAACGACGTAGTTTTAATAAACTTCAGAAACACTTTAGAAAAATTTATTCCATTGTAATCTTAGCCCTTGATTTCAAGGGCTAAGATGTAGTGTCTAAAATTGTGTCAAAACTTGTGTCCCCCGATCCGTTCCCATATATATATATATATATATATATATAGAAAAATACATGTAGTAATCCTAGTGAGAGAAAGTACAAGTCTTAAATTGTGGCCTAATGAACAGGAAATGCTTAGACTATACAGATAATACACCACTTTAATAGCTCCATGAACCACTAGGTAATGGAAATTAATTATGTTCTCATTTAATTTGTCAACAAAAGCAAGTTAAAATTCTCAAAACTGGGCTGTCACACTTTCAACTTCCTTTTCCTTGTATTATTATTCACACACAATTTATGCAGTGAATTGAAAATCTCTAAGATATTTGAAAAAATACAATGGCCCTCTTTCGTGTCACTTATAAGTTATATTTTCAGGTTATGAATTTTAGGATTATTAGCTTAAAAAATCTAAAATAATTTGCAAATTTATTGGGTGCAATTTTTATAAGCTGGTACGAAAAGTTCATAAACATAAGTTGTTGATTCGCTTTTTATAAAATAAATATATATAATACTTTTGTCTATTTGTATTTTAAATAGAAAGAGCATATGGACTCTTGCTTTTTAGTTCGCTAGAAAAAACAAATAAGTACGATTATTCGACATGGCTACTTATCGAACACCATAATAAGATTTTTTCTAATGCAAATAAACTAAGTAAGATAATTTATAAATGATACCAAACAAGATCTAAGGATTCTTACTTTCTTAATTTCCTTGGTTAGTTTTTCTTTTTTTCTTCATCTTCAAGGACCTATAATCCATGTAGATAGCGAGATGGAGAAAATATGCGATCACCACTTTTTATACGTCAATCATATTCTCCTTGAAAGAACCACAGTCCATATAGTTACCAAAATAATAGATGAATAATTAATTTAATTTTTTAACACACACGCAGAGAGAAATGGGCGACGTATTTAATTGCATGAATATTTGATTATGGAGGCAACCATGAAATACTTGATTAACATTATTATTAGTGGGGACACGTATAACCACACTACTTGAAAATAGTTAAACGAAGCTTAAGATGAATTGAATCACGTTTTAATTTAGATTAATTTTTTGGGCAAAACAAAGCTTTTTGGAAACTTTTTCACCCATGTGTTTGGAATTAGATGGATGTCCTTTTTGTCTCTGGGTCCTACTAGTTGGGACTTTTGTTCTATTTTTTCTACATTTGCAGCCTCAAGAAAGGGAAAATGCAGGAAACATGAGGGTATAGAGGAAGACCAAGTTGTGCTCTTTTTGGACTTTTAACAATGCGACCAACCCCACCGTGAGTCCAACTCCTAGACTCACAATTAGGATTAAGGAAGCCAGTTGGCCACGTGGCTCTCTTTTAATGCAATGTTAAATAATGGATTGACATAACTAACTAATAATAAACAAAACATTTAGGTGATGAATGTAATTATTTTTTTAAAAAAAGTTAATAACTGTCATGTCAACATTTATATAAAAATAATAATTTATAATTGGATTGTGATATCACGTAACAATGATGACGTGATATTACTGTTGTAATGAATTTTTTTATGTCTTTTAAAGCATCTTAGGTGAGTGCAAGGTAGAGGAACATCATTCATTTTTTAATTGGTTAAATTTTATTTGCTCCTTGTATTTCAAATTAAGGAATAGTTTGGCATGATTTTTTTTTAACTAATTTAGTTTTCTAATTTTTTAATCGTTTGATCAAAATTTTATAATTTTTTTATTTTTCTTGACGAGAGAAGTCAGAAAATGCAAAAGAAATCATCTAATTTGAAAAAAAAAAACTCACTAAAGAAAAAAAATTACTTTTACTTGAAAAAGTGCCAACTTTTTTGTCTTTAGAGTACTTTTTGTCGAAATTTGAACAAGATTTTCATATTTTTAAAAAGGAACTAAAAGAGTATTAAATTTTAATGAAATGATGAAAAACGTTCACTAAAAAAAAATACTCAAAAACAAAGCAGCTAAACAATCTAAAGAAAAAACGA
>BRYF01000012.1:16340000-16342500 GCA_030159135.1 Actinidia polygama
GATCTACCAAGCCGGGCTTTGGTTTCCCATCAACCCAATGCTGAAAGAGGTGATGGCACGGTACCATCTCACCTTCATGCAGGTATCCATCAATTTTGTCCAAACCGTGCTTGCGGTGGACACTTTGATGCGCCAAATGAAGGTCGCCTCCAGTGCTGCAGACTTGCTGCATGTCTATATAGTGGTGTGGTCGAAGGAGCCTGGTGAACCATTCTTACCTGCGCCTCACGAACCATCGCCAACCACAAATAAGGTTGGTCACAGACAACCCAGAGAAAGATATGTTCCTCAACGAGTTTGTTGGGGTGTCTGGAAAATGGGAGTTCCGAGCTGGGGACGATGGTCTCTACTCGTTCCCGAGGTACAACAACCATTTGCCTGACAATAAGTATTTCTTAATTGAGTCTATAACCTTCATACTTGTGAATTTTTATATTGATACTGATACTTGTTTTTGTTGCTATGCAGATTTCAATGAGTTCTTCAAGCACCGGTATGAAGATTGCAAGGCAGCTATTCAAGCTGTCAACAACAGGAAGGGCTCGGTAGGATCAGGCTACTTGCCTTGTGCATCAAAGGCTGAGCTCTTCAACACAGTGACTTTGGCTTGGAAGGCTCCGACGCCGAGCTCAATGAGGAAATGCCACTTGCCCGAGTTCAAGGCTGGGAGGAGGGCATCACTTCAAGCTCCTCATTTTACACTTCTTTGGATTCCTCGGACAGTGAGGATGAGGACGGAGAGAAAGTAGTCAGTCAGCTAGTGCTGAACAGAATGAGGAATGTCACGCCCAGCAACTCAGCCTATGCGGATCGTGGGCACATGATGGCTGAAGACTTGCTCGTCAAGGCCAACTTACCTGTCTTCCTGTGCATACTCATTAAAATGATATAAATTTTTCTTTTGCAAAAACGTAATCATAACTAAAGGTATTAAAGTGTTACGTCCATACCGTACACAGAGCTGTGCTTAAATTCAAATATTTACATACATCTTATGACCAAATTAAATTATACATGTCGTGGCCGTACAGTCTATATAGCATATGGCCCATAGGCTACAAACTAAATTCACATGACGCCTTCTTCTATGGCTCTTCGGATTGGCTACTTGAAATTTGTTTTTTTAAAAACGTAAGCTAAAGCTTAGTGAATAACATCAATGCATGAACAAAAAATACCATGGATGATTTCATATCATACATACATCATATACATAAAACATGTGAGCATGAACATAACTTTTTCTTGAAATATAACTTTCATAAACGTGATGCTCACATAGACATTTCATACACATTTCTATAGTCATACATGACATATCTGAAAGATGCACGTAGGCATAACATAGCTAAAAACTATAACAACTCGGCTGACCTGAGTGACCATATAGGTCGGATGGCTCTTTTAGCCTGAGATATATCGATTTGTAGATGATTTTATTTCACGTCCCACATCTACCTTAGGACTATCTGACTTTAAGTCCCGTCAGAGAGAACTCCGAGTGTCACCATACATACATATTCTGAACATACTTTGCTTTTCAATCAATCATATATCCATGGATTTCAATACATAATATAACAACATTTGCATGCTTTAGAAGACATGGCATTTATATCTTAACATACTCATTTTATGCATTGAAACATGGAAAACATTTGTATATATATAATATGCGTTGGTGTTGAAAATCATTTTAAAAATACATAGGTTTTGTCCATGTCATTGTGTTACTCACCTGAGATTCCTTGGCTAGGTTCTACGCTTGGCGTTCCTACATGTAAGGTAAGGAATTGTAATTCTTTTGTACAATAATAATTAATCGGCATAATGTAAACTTTTGATTAAACCTAGGCATCCTCGTTCTAGGTCCAACCCTCTTGGACATGGACTTAAAGTCTTCAAATGTTAGTTTAATTGGCCTGACATACTAGGGTCGTAATTATGAAGTTTTCAGGAAAAAGAACAAAATTGTCAAACATTGGTCTTGGCATTCGAACGCTGGTTTGGGAGTTCGAACGCTAAGGTTAAAAATCTGGCTTTCGTTCGAATGCTCAACATTGTACTGAAATTGGCGTTCGAACGCTGTTCTTGGGCGTTCGAACGCTCATCGCGTTCAGTGACATGAACAGTACCTAGACATTGGAAATTTTACTAAAACTTCAAAATGCGTGAGATGAAGAAGGAGATAAATTTACTGAGAAGAGGAAAAGAAGACTGGGAAATTGAAGAAAAGAGTGAAGAAGAAGTGAAAAGGATGAAGAGGAAGAAAGGTTGAGGAAGAAGAAGGAGAAAAAGAAACGGAGCAAGAAAATAGGGCTGAGCAAGAGACTGAACAGGAAAAAGAAGAGGCCGAGAAGGAAAATGAACAAGAAGTAAACAAGGAGAAAGGCAAAGGAGGAGAAGGGGCCGATAATAATGATGAAGACGATTTTTCTGAGATGGAATTTGACACTACTCCAGTTTTGCTTTGCACTTCGGGCCACAAATATGCATTGCA
>BRYF01000012.1:16377500-16382500 GCA_030159135.1 Actinidia polygama
AACACATATCATCTTTACATGTAGTCATCATGCATTAGACATAGTACAAGTTTCTGAACCGTTGGGCTCTGATACTATTCTATAATGACCCACCCGATGCCCGCATGGCTCCACGCGTCGCCGGGCAACGCACCCGTTTTCATGGTCCTTTTTCTTTTAAAATTTCTTTACTTTTCGTATGCGGAAGCAAAACGTGTATTTATATTTTTGGAGCCAATAAAAATTTCAATATTAAATACATTCATTCAAAACATGTGCCCATGACGGTAGAGAGATTGTACCTGACTTAACATTCATACATAATTATACACATTACATATTCAAAAGGCCTCGGACGTTCTAATCCAGGCTATACTATGTGAATTCGTTGTTCTTGTTACATAGCATGGCGTACTCTATCTTATATTTTACATCGTTCAAAACGAACTTCAAAATGCGTGGTTCTTTCAGTCTACTCCACTCGCTTGTCTTTGTTTCCTGAAACATTGTTAGAAACAATGTTCCTAATCATGATTGCTTAGCATATAACCATAATCTCTAACATAGGTTTTGATACACATCAAAAATATAAAAATACTATGGTAGATGCGTATAACATAGCATAATAAAAAACATTTGTTCTTTCAAAATAACTTGTTCAAAATTCATACTTGTACATGTGTCCGCCTTTAGTCGGGTATCATATATCATAAATGACCATCTTGTGTAATCAACATAATTCTTGAAATATACATTATGCACTATGACCTCTCGTCCTTAGTCGGATTTGATAACATGATTTCCATACTCCCTTAAGTTGGGGTATGGCGGCCGAGTACCTTCCCGAAAGGTAGAAACATAATGGTACAAATGCATATACATACAAAATCTTTTTGAAAAATTCTCATCTAATCTATGGATTTGATTTGCATAATGTACTATAATTTCATGCATATATCATAGCATAAAAGAATAATTTACTCTATTTTAGAGATTAAAATTACTTACTTGTTTGCATTTGTGTTGCGCTACACTCGTTTGTCGTGATCTCTAGGCTAATTGGATTGATTTCTATATGTTTTATTTATTGACATGATTAGCATCAAATCCCTTACTTAAGTGTTTATAATGTAATTAAGTTTATTTACCAAGCAGTAGGCTAACAATGGATATTTGATTATTCAAAAATTAATTTCTGTGAAGCTTCAACCAGTTGGAGAAAATGTTCAACCAGTTCAGAAAAATAGTTCAACCGATTGGGCATGATCAGTGGCTTAATTAAAATAGTTCAACCGGTTGAGAAAAAATAGTTCAACCTGTTAAGCATGATCAGTGACTTAAAAAAAGTAGTTCAATTGATTGAGAAAAAATAGTTCAACCGGTTAGGCATGATCAGTGACTTAAAAAAAATAGTTCAACTAGTTGAGAAAAAATAGTTCAATCGGTTAGGCATGATCAGTGGCTTAAAAAATATAGTTCAACTAGTTGAATTGGGAAAAACCAAGAACTCAGTTTTTCTATCCAGACTTCCAATTCTGTTTTGGGCCAACTATCGTTGGAATCTTGATTGGAGTGTATAATTGTAGTTCAAGCGCCACTAAATTATCCTAAGTTGGCCCTAGATTAGTTTAATTAAGTTTTTCTATTGTGATTCATATTTATAGTTTTGATCGAGGTCATTATAGGTTAATATTGATAAAAAAGAAGACTTGGAGCCATAAAAGTACAACGGAGTGCATTGCTAAAAATTATCTTAAAGAAAAGTGTTCATCCGTAGCTTGGAATGGAATAGAAGAGGCACCGTTGGAAAGATCTCAAAAAATTATGCAAAATCATGTCTAACGAGCATCGCGAGAATTGGACTTTGAGGGCTCTAAAACGGAGTATGAAGAAGATGAGAAAAAAGTCGAAAAAGGGAAAAATTACACTTAGCGTTCGAACGCCAGTGTAAGAAGGAAATCAGCGTTCGAACGCTGGGAAGAAAAATTCAAAACTTGTGTTTAGCATTCGAGCGCTGGATAGGAATGGATATCAGCGTTTGAACTCTCTATGCAGCGTTCGAATGCTGGATAGGAATGTCTTGCCTTAGCGTTCTAACGCCAAAATGAAGAACAAAGCAGCGTTCGAACTTCAGCAGGAAAATCTCAGAAAATGCATTGAGCGTTCAAACGCTGGATGGAAGGCAAGGTTAGGATTTGAACGCCAAGAGTAAAACGGGGCAAAAATCTAAACCTACTAGGACTCGAATTTGTAACTTTTATAAATACTTCTTTACGATTTTTTTAGGAAGAACGTCAAAATTTGGGGTTTTTAAGTTGTCTAGCTTAGAGATTCATTGTCTTTGATTAATTTTTGTAATTTTTACATTTAATTCAAAGCTTTGACTAATTTAGTTTATGGTTTTTATTCGATCACACTTATTTTTATCTTTAATTCAAGTTTATCAACTCTTTTCATTAATTTTAGATTCGGTTTATTAGAATGCATTCAATATCAAGTTATTTGTTTTCCATAGTCATGAGTGGCTAGTTTTTTTAACTTCGGATCAATTGTGAACGTCAATCGGGATCGAGGATGAACAATGGAGGTACTTAATTTCACTGTTAAATCTTTTTTGTTTTTATTCTTCTTTTATATTCTAAATACTTTTGAAAATTTGAGAGTCCTATTATGTCACCTCTGTGCAGTGTTCTTCCAATGTACATATGATTGAAATTGGTATATTATTCTTGGGGTTCGAATGCCAATAATAGCATTTGAATGCACAGAAGTGTGAAAAAATAATTGGAATTTGTCACAAGCGGTAGGGTTCGAACGCCAACAGTGAGCGTTTGAACGCCAAGAAGGAAATTACCTAGCATTCGAACGCTGATAACAAAGGCATTTTTACCATTCGAACACCAAATGCAAAATGGCACTGATCGTTCGAACGCTAGATCTGGCGTTCGAACGCCAAGAAGAAAATTGGGCAGAAAGTTTTAATCCTACTACGACATCTATAGATACATCTTTGCAGTTTCATGAAAAAACACATTCTATTTAGGGTTTTTACGGCTTTTTAGCTTCGTTTTTGATAGTTTTCAATAATTCTTGTAATTGATTATATTCAATTCAAAGTTCGATCAATTTAATTTAAATTTTGTCATATGACGCGTGTTTTTGTCATGAATTTAAGTTTTTCAATTTTAGTTATTCGTTTTTAGATTGGGTACTTTAGAATTTTTTTGATGAATATTTATTTATTTTTCGTAGCCATAAGTGGCTAATTTTCCTAACTCGGGATCGTTTGTGAAGATCGATTGGGATCGAGGATGAACAATGGAGGTCAAATATTTTCACCGTTAGATCTTCTTGATTTTTATTCTTCTTCTTTTTCGTTATAAATACTTTCGAAAACTTGGGTGTCATATTATGTTCGGTAACGCTTATGCGTGAATTCCAAACACAGTATATACACTGCCTTATAATGTTTATGCGTGAGTTGAGTTCAGTATATGTTTTACACTAATCGATGATGCACGACCATGATTATAACAACCATATTTATTTTAGAAGTTGAAGATTGAAAGAACAATTAGTTTTAAAAGTTAAATTTTTAAATCTGAGACTCACGACGTAGTCAAAGGATTTGAGTTTTACGAAGCCTTCATTGGAATTCCAAGAAACTCGATTGATTAGATCAATTGATTCTGAGTCATTTTTATTATAAATTTTAAATCAGTTTTAATTGCTTTTCTTTTAGAAGTATAAGTTAGGGTTGAATCATAGTGTTTTAGTTCTCATGTTCACCTTGGCACTACTCTTTGTGGGATCGATACTCGTACTTCGAGTTTATTACTATGTCGCGGTAAGAAATTCACTTCTGGGAGCGAATACATATAACAATACCCAGACACGTAAGCAAATACTCTAATGAAAGAAAATCGAAGTAAAATAATATAACCAAATTACGCCATAATATCAGCGTGCAAATAATTCCTTCTCGTAAGACCATGTTGTCCATGAGCTATCATAGTACAAAACAAAAATCATAGTACATGGACAACGCCTACAGTGGGCCAAAAGAATATTACTATTCAAAATACACATTAATAAGTTCACAAACTAAAATAATCAAAATGGAATCCATGTGCCTCAAGAGTCAAGATAAATCTCAGTACCCGAAATTTATTTAATTATAAATGTAAGTTATCTTGAAATGGTTTAATAATAGGCTTGATATATCAAGCCAAAATTATGATACGTATGTATAGAATGAATTTCATGATACAATAAAATAATGCATACATTTATATCCAAATACACTTTTCAATTCATGATTTCTAAAAACAACAAATTCTCAAACTTTTCAAACATTTTCTAAAGCATTGATCCAATTATTCCAAATGATACACGTAGGCTAATACCTAAACCGGCCTCATCATACACCGAGCATATGAAACAATATCCGGCCAACTTCTCGATCACTAGTCGAGGGCTTTGGCTTCCCCCTTTCTGCCTCTCATCGTGAACTTATTCTAAGTCACATTATTTTGGGTACACTAATGTACCATATTCAACACTACCTAGCGTGTCATTTCCAAACCAAGTTCCAAGTTCCAAATGTTTAGCATACGTTTTCAAAACAAGTTCTAAATATTTAACAAACATTCTCAAAAGGATTTCTAAATATTTAATACACAATATAGAATGCATTTTATACAAATCTCTTTCATTTTCATATATACAGGTGACTACCTATAGTAGCCTTGAGCACTATCGGTAGGTAGAGTTCTAGAGACAAAATTAAAATATTCTCTACTGGTAGTGGATTTAGCACTACCGGTAGACAGACCTCCAGAGGTTAAATAAAATATTCACTATCGGTAGTGGATTTATCACTACAAATCTACTACCGGTAGACATACTTCTAGAGGCTAAATAAAAATAGTCACTATCGGTAGTGGATTTATCACTACCGGTATACATACTTCCAGATGCTAAATAAAAATATTCACTACATGTAGTGAATTTATCACTAC
>BRYF01000012.1:16385000-16395000 GCA_030159135.1 Actinidia polygama
AGATTAAGGGGGACAAAGCTAAAGGTGTGGCTGTCTCAGAAAGCATATCTGAAAAAGCTTTTACAAAGATTTGGCATGGATGGAAATGCTAAACCAATAAGTACACCTTAGGCCTCTCATTTTAAATTAAGTGCGTCTAAGTCTCCAAGCACTAATAATAAGAGAAAGTAAATGGTGAATATCCCTTATGCCAATACTGTTGGTACCTTGATATATGCTATGGTTTGCACAAGGCCAGATATTTCTTATGTTGTTAGCATGGTAAGCAGATACATGCATGATCCAGGAAAAGAGTATTGGATGATAGTAAAATGAATTATGCAATATACTCGGGGTACTATTGATATTGGGTTAAAGTACCAAAGGGAAGATAAGCTTAGTCATCTTTCAGTTGGGTATGTTGATTCCGACTATACCGGAGATCTTGACAAGAAAAGATCCACGAATGGTTATGTCTTCACTATGGCTGATGGACCAGTACGTTGGCAATCTACTTTGCAATCGACAGTTGCTTTGTCTACTATTAAGGCAGAGTATATGGTAGTGACAGAGGCCTTTAAGGAAGCTATTTGGATTCATGGTTTGATAAATGATTTGAGAATTGATCAGAAGCATGTTGATGTCTGTTGCGACAGTCAAAGTGTGATTTGTTTAGCCAAAAACCAAGTTCATCATTCCTACACCAAGCACATTGATGTACGATTTCATTTTATTCGTGAAATTTTGAATGAATGAAATGTATTGCTTGAGAAGATCAATACCATAAACAAACCTGCTGATATGATGACAAATGTTGTGTCTGGAGTCAAGTTTCAAAATTGTTTGGATTTAATCAATATTTTCCCACAGCATGGTGCCTAACGGCGCATTGGTGACAACATTACTCTGGTTGCAAGAAGTTTTGCCAAGGTGGAGATTATTGATATTGGCTCACTATTGGGCCCAATCACAAGTCCTTGTTCTTTATAAACATCTCATTCACAATGTTAGGGCAACAAGGTGTGAGTAAGTTAATGCTTGTTGAGAGTTTGTGAGGAACTCCTTCTCCTTTTGTTCTTTCCTCTCTTTCTATTTTTGTATTTCCTTTCTTTGTGTAGTATAAGAAATAAATCTATGAGAGTGAGAGTGAAACTTGTATTTGTATTTTGGTTTTTCCTTATAGTGAAATCGCTGCCACCCGAAGACATAGGCAACATTGTCGAACCTCGTATTGTGTTTTATATATGTGGATCTGTTAGTGTGCATTATCTATATTTGATTTTTGGCACAACACCACCGCTCTCCAAATAAAAGAGGCACCACCACCGCCAACCCTTGTTTTCTACCCCCAAAACCCAATGGGACTTGATGTAGGGATAGCGTGAAGGGTGTTAAAAAATCCAACAAAGACACACAGCACAATAAGAGCAACTAATTCTCCGAAAATATTCGGTAATATTATTGATCAAAAACTCCTTAGGACGAAGGCCCTTAGATTATTTATAAAGCCAAAAAACCTAATTATCAAATTAAACCCAAAAATTAGAAAAATTAAGAAAATTACCCCCAAAAAAATTTAAATTAGAACCAAATCTAGATTCTAGATACCTAAAGAAACACATACCAAAAACCTAGCCTAAATCGGAATTATATAGTAAATAAATCTTTCCTAAAATGGTAAAATCGTTCTTTTCGAGGCAGAAATGATGGAATTTGCCCAAAATTCGGCGTTTGTCATAGCAAAGCAGTGAGTCTTGCTAGTTGGGGTGTTTCTCATCAAACAAAGGTCTTCCGGCACAGTTTGGACGACGTCGGCCCAGGCCCAAATCTATCACGGTATTCCATGTATGCGAGAGCTATGCTATTTGCATCATTCTTCCCAGCTTGAAAAGAATTCATCCTTGAATTAAAATCTTCATCAAAACTACTGTATGTCACAAGAATGAGATGCTTGACATTGAACACGTCAGCAATTTGAATGACTTGGCAATTTTACACGATAGGCATTGGGACTAATCTTCTCAATGATCTCCAAGGGCCTAATCGTTCGTGCGGCCAATTTATTATATTCCAAAATTGGAAAGCGATCTTTGGTAGGAACAGCCTAAACATAATCCCCAACCTCGAACTTCACAAAGCGCCGCTTCTTGTCAGTTTGCTGCTTATACTAGGCAGTGGTCTTCAACAAATTCTATTGTGTTGCTTCGTCAACTTGCTATAGTTGTTCAATAAAATCTTACGCCTTGGCATGAACTCTCTTCAAATCTGGAATAGGAGCTAAGTCAAGTGGTAAACGAGGGATAAAACCATAAACAATCTGGAATGGGAAAAACCTAATGCTACAGTTAATAGAGTGATTTAAGGCAAATTCTGCTTGACCTAGCTGTTGATCCCATCCCTTCACATGATTGCCAACCAAACTGCGTAGTAAATTTCCCAAAGAACGGTTCACCACTTCAGTCTAACCATCTATTTAGGGATGGTAGGCACTACTGAAATCCAGCTTGATGTGTGTCAACTTCCACAAATAGCGCCAAAAATGGCTCAAGAATATGGTATCCCTATAAGACACAATTGAAGAAGGCAGCTTATGCAATCTGTAAACCTCCCTGAAATACAATTGAGCCACCCTTACTGCATCTGTGGTCTTCTTACATGGAATAAAATATGCCATCTTTGAAAAATGGTTCACAACGACATAAATCAAGTCATTGCTCCGTTGGGTGCGAGGCAAGCCCAATACAAAGTCCATACTTACATCAGTCCAAGGCTGGCTTGGAATACGCAGCGGCATGTACAAACTCGCATTGGTTGTTGTTCCTTTGGACACTTGGAAAACAAGACATCCTTCCACATACCGATATATATCTCGTCGCATGGATGGCCAAAAATAAGACCATGCAATCAAGGCAAAGGTTTTATCTCTGCCCACATGGCCTTCATCGTGCAGTTCCCTAATAATCCTCAACCTCAGGATAGAATCTGGAACACATAGCTGATTTCCTTTGAATAGGAATCCGTCTTGAACATGGAAATCTAAGTGGTTACCTATTGCTACATCATCAAGCACACCAAAAAAGAAAGGATCAACAAATAACATATCACGAAATGAATCAAAACTGAGTACCTTGGTACAGATAAGAGTAAGGAAAGAAGCTTGTCTACTTAAGGCATCAGCTACTCGATTTAAGGCTCCGGATGTATGCTTTAGAACAAAAGAGAACTATTGGATATATGCAGTCCACTTAGCATGTCTGTCAGACAGCTTCCCTTGACTGTTAATGTATTTCAACGCCTCATAATCCAAATAAAGAACAAAATCGTTGTGAATCAAATAGTGATACCAATGCCGCAAGGACTAAACAATGGCATAGAATTCCACATCATAACTGTTGTACTACAGTTTTTCCCCATTCAACCTCTCACTGAAGTAGGCCACTGGTTTGGACTGATGGCTCAAAACTGTGTCAATTTCTACAATGAAAGAATCACAAATGCAACTCGAATGGCTCCGTAAAATCTGGTAGGATTAATACGGGGGCAGATGTCAGCTTCAGTTTGATTACCCTGATGCCTCAGATGCCGCTTCTATGCAAGTAAATTTTCCTGTCTTGATGCAATCTGTAATAAGAGTTATGAGGGTCCTGAAATGTGGGATAAAGTACCTAGAGAAAGTAGCCAGTCCATGGAAGCTTCTTACTTTGAATAATTTTTGGGTATAGGCCACTGCTTGATTGCTTCAACCTTCGAATCAGCCACTAAAATCCTATCTTTCAACACCATATATCCCCAAAATATAACCTTGTTCAACAAGAATTTGCATTTTTTAAGGGTCCCAAACAATGCTGATTTATGTAAGACTGTAAGAACGTCTCGTATGTGCTGAATATGACTCTTTGGATCAAGGTTGTATACAAGGATATCGTCAAAATATACCACTACAAACTTACCAATAAAAGGCCTCAATACCTGATTCATCACTCACATAAATGTACTAGGAGCGTTGGATAATCCGAAGGGCATGACCAGCCACTCATATAAACCTTCTTGAGTCTTGAAGGCTGTTTTCCAATCATTCCTGGGTCTGATTTGAATTTGGTGGTATCCACTCTTTAGATCCAGTTTGCTGAACACATGTGCCCTTATCAACTGATCCAAAAGATCATCCAGTCTAGGGATAGGAAAGCGGTATTTGACTGTGGTTTTGTTGATAGTCTGAATGTCTACATCCTCCATGACCCATCTTTCTTTGGAGTCAACAAGGATGGAACTGCACAAGGACTAAGGCTCTTCTGGACAAATTCCTTGGACAACAACTCCTCGACCTATCGTCTAAGCTCCTCATGCTCCATTGGACTCATCCTGTAGTGAGGTCGATTTGGAAGGTTGGAACCCGAAACCAGGTCAATTTGGTGTTGTATATCCCGCAATGGTGGCAAGCTGTCAGGTAAGTCAGTAGGGAAAACATCCCTAAATTTGTCTAACAAAGGTTGGATGATCTTCGGGACAACTTTGATTGCTTGAACTATCTGCTCCTCCTTCCCGATCAAGATATAGATAGCTTGGGTGGTAGTCAGCTCCTCCTCAAACTATGCTCGAGTTAGTAGGTGGTACCCTTCCCAACTTGTGGTTTGGGTATACTCTCCTTAGTTGGCAGTAGTACTACTTTGGTGGTATTGAACAACATGTTGTAGGTATTCGCACGCCCATCATGTGTCACCCTTCTATCATACAGCCATGGTCGCCACAACAACAAGTGGCATGCATCCATTGTCACAACATCACACCATGCCTGGTCTTTATACTTAGGCCTGTAGAGAATGAAACTATACAACATTTTGAAACTTTAACATCGTTACCTTTCTTTGACCATGCTAGTTTGTAGGGAGAAGGGTGTTGCTCTGTCTTCACCCCCAATTTATGCATGGAATCTTCGAAAATCACATTTCCACAGCTTCCTAATCAATGACAAAGCGACAAAGCGACAAAGCGACACACCTTGCCACTGATAGTGCAGGTAGACTGGAAGATATTGTTGCGAAGCCATGAGTCTCCTTCCACCTCCTTGGGTGCAAAACAGTCTCGGCAGACCACCAACAAAGGACCGCAATTTCCTATAATAAGTTCTTCTAACTCAGGATTGGCAGGTTCCTCAAATTTTGTAGTCGGGTTCACCATTCTATTCTTTTGCCTCCTCTTCCATATCCATGAACAGATTTTTTCCCTGGAGTTCTCCCTTCCTACATTCTGCAGCATGATACCCTGGCTCCCCACACTTATAATATTTAAAACCGGAAGTTGAAGTACTTGGCTTAAACTGTGTACCAACAGGTTTTGCTGTTACTGCCTGCATGTTCACTGCCCTACCGAGTTGTGTGTTGGTTCCTATTTGGTTTGTAGTTCTCTAATTGCTATGGCTAGATCTGTGATTGGACTGCTTCTCCAATTGTAAAGCCCGTTGATGTGCATCCGAAATGGAATACAGATCACAAGTTTAGGGTACTTGAAACTGTGGACGCAGACCTCCAATATAACATGACACCAGCTACTCTTCTGTCTCTACCAAATCATTCCAAGCCACCAACTGATGGAATTCAATGGTATAGTCATCCATTGTGCGTGAACCTTTTTGCAAATTCTGTAACCTCTGGTACATCTAGCGTGAGTAGTTATGGGGTAATAAAGAAGCCCTCATGTGTTTCTTCAACTTCTCCCACGAACGAATCTTATGCTGTCCTTGTCGATTTTTAGATAGTTTGGTTTGCTGCCATCATGCAGCAGCCTTATCTCAGAATCTGGTAGCCACCAAAGGCACCCGCATTTCCTCATGCACTTAATTAAACTCCAAAATATCCTCCACAACATTGACCCAGTCCAAGAAATCCTTTGCCGCCAACCCTCCATAGAATTCTGGTATGTCTATCTTCAACCCAACCTCCCAACGAGAATCACGGTTGTTTGAGATAAGTCTCCATTCCCTCCTCCCCTTTGGCGGGTAATCACCAAAAGGATTGGAGGCCTCATCATCAGAAACCTCCTCCTTTGAAGCATGGTTTCTTGGATGATGGTGAGGTTGACGTCTAACTTGCAAGGCAGCAAACTGAGCCAACACAATCTCCTATAGTTGCTCCAATCGTTGCTCTAATAGTTGGAACCGCTCCTCAGTGGTCGCATCACGGCCAACATCGTCATGATCGTAAACATCCGCGAGGTTAGCCATTCAAGCACCACCTCCTCAACCTCGATTTGCAGCCCCCCCCCCCCCCCCCCCCCCCCGCGAACCATGATCTGCTCTGATACCAACTAATGCAGGGATAGTGTGAAGGGTGTTAGCCAATCCAAGCAAGACACACAACACAATAAGAGAAACTAATTCTCTGGAAATATTCGATAATGTTATTGATCAAAAACTCCTTAGGACGAAGGCCCTTACATTATCAGGAAAAAATAAAAAAAAACTCAAATTAGGACCAAATCTAAATTCTAGATACCTAAAGAAACACATACCAAAAAACCTAGCCTAAATCAGAATTATATAGACTAATTTATGAAGGAAACAAATCTTTCTCAAAATGGTAAAATCGCCCTTTTAGAGGCCTAAACTTGGAATTTGCCCAAAATCTTGCTAGTTGGGCCGTTTTCCATCAGACTAGGGTCTTCTGGCCCAATCTGTCCCGATACTCTATGTATGCGAGAGCTATGCTATCTGCTTCAGGACTCTTCATCGAGTTCGAACTTGCCAACTCGATCAATGCCATTGTGTATTTCTCCATCGGTAAGTTTAAGTCCGAGAAGCTTTAGTTCAAAATTGCCGGAATTGGTGCTTGTTGAGACTACTCCTCTGCGACGACTATCGCTCCCCAATGACCAGTTATGACCAAATTGGTTGATCTGACGAGTTTATCATCCCCGTCACCCATACGGTCTCTAAATTTGGATCAAAAAATATTTTTCAAATTTAAAAATAGATGGTACGGTTTTACTTAGTTATGTGACCCACAACATTAAATAAATTAAAATTATTTATTTTTAAAGCGCAAAACTTTTCGTGGTCCAAATTCAAGACCGTAGAAGTGATCTCCAAATAAAGTTGCTCAAACCATGTTTCATTTTCATCCTCGAAAATGAAGTGCCAATAAATGCTCTAAAATAACTTATGAATATCACATCCGTGGCTTGGATGATTTAAGAAAATTAGTCTATCAAATTTTTGAAACATATAAATTCATGGACCTATTAAGATCCTCTAATTTAATGGGAAGCCTATGTGAACATTTTATCTTTGGCTCTTTAAATAAAAGCCACAAAATTCAAAATAGTACTCCCTCCATTAAAAAAAACGTTAGGAAAAGTTTACTTTGTCCCTTTATAGTTTGGTTCACGCACAAACAACCCCTTTGCATTTAGAAATCATCACATAATATCTTATAATTTTGATACCCTCATATTTTTCTTTTGACTTGATCCATTAAACACCCACACCATGGAAGTGAGAGAGAAGAGGGAGCGTGAACGTATCTATATATATATATATATATATATATACACATATACACACACAGACGGATGTATATATAAATGTGAGTGAAGTCCCACATCGTCTAGATACGAAGACCTGTACCTCCCACCCCTTGGACAACCCTCACCTTGTAAGCCGATTTTCAAGGTTGAGTTAGGCCCAATGAGTTCTTCTAACATGGTATCAGAGCTAGGTTCCGAAAGGCCTTCTCCTCTTGGACCGCTCAGCTCACGCTCTCGCCATGAGTGAAGTCCCACACCTCTTGGACCACTCAGCTCACGCTCTTACCTCACATATCCACGCTTCGTGTGAGGGAGGGTGTGAGTGAGTCCCACATCGCCTGGATACGAAGACCTGTAATACCCCAACCCGGAATAGAAATTTAATTATTTAAATTAAAGTTTTGGTTTATTTTTTGATAATTAAAATTATACCCGAATAATATTTTTTGGTAAAATTTAACAGAAAATGGACAAGTGTCGAGCAATTAGGTGGGACCATGTGACGTTATGTGGGCCACATGGTGGAGTGACTCATGGGGTGAGTCAACAAAAGAGGCCAAGGTGGAAACTTGTGAAGGCCAAATATATTGGTTTGAAACTTGTGCAATTGAGACTTGGGAAAGCCAAAATATCTTGGCTATTGGGAAGAAACTTGTGCCTAAAGCAAAACAAGAGAGAAATAAGAGATAAAGAGAGAACTAAAGAGAGAAATAGAAAGCTTGAAATCTTGATAGAAGTGGGAGCTTGAAGGCTTGAGAAATAGAAGAGGAGAAAGGGCAAGAGAGTGGAAGAGATAGGACAGTGAAGAAAGTCGCGAGAAATCTCTAAACTCCGGTAAATACCTTTGTCTCTCTCATATTTTTGTAAATTTTTCCATTAAAGTAAGTGTTGAACACTTGAGATAGGAAGAGTGTGCCCTATCATGGTAGAACCTTGAGAAAACGTTGAAAATAAGGCTCGTGTATGCCGTGGTAAACTTGAAATTGAAGTCTGGGTTGTGTTCGATTTTTCTACGAAACAGTCAGTAGTATTTTAGGCGTAAGTCTTTCATACGGTGATCTTTTGGTCTGATTTGAGTTGGTAGGATAGCCAACTCAGATGTCTACAACTTTCATTGTATGTATTTTCCCTAATTTAGGAGTTAAGAGGTTCAAAATTGGCATAGAAAATGAATTAGGAAAATTGAGTTCTACGATTAAGCCTCTGTTGAAGCTCAACCGATTGAACAATTTTTTCCCAACCGGGTGAACATATTTTTCCTAACCGGTTGAAGTTAGTGAAATAGGACACTGATCTTGGCCAACCGATTGAACATATTTTTCTCAACCGGTTGAAGTTAATGAAATTGTCCATTGTTCTTTCCTAACCGGTTGAACATATTTTTCTCAACCGGTTAAAGTTAACGAAATTGTCCACTGTTCTTTCCCAACCGGTTGAACATATTTTCTCAACTGTTTGAACTTGCTCAACCGGTTGAACTATTTTTTCCTAACCGGTTGAACTGGACAAACCACAACTTTTGGTCAACTGAACCTCCACTGGTTGGCATAGTCCTCTGTTACAATGTAAAAGTATAAACTCTTACCTTTCCTTTTACTTTAAACTCTTACCTTTCCTTTTACTTTAAGTTTACAATGTAAATAAGAAAATACCCCCCATTTGGATTCAAAGAAAAATACTAAAAAATATAAATCCCACTAAATCAAAAAGTAAATTTTGAGTTTTAGTACAAAAATGGTTTTCGGTAATTATTTTAAAAACTATTCTTTCGATTATGAAGGGTATACCTTGGAATAAAAATCCCATAAAATCAGTTTTGAATATTCGAGGTATAAGGAACAATTATCGGGAAAAATAATTTGAAAAAAAATCATATTTTAAAAATTTACTTTTCTATACTTAGCTAAATTTTGACAAAAGACAGTTTTTCAAAAAAAATTGTCTTTCCCAATACCTTACGCTTTTTCTATCCTTAGACACGATGTAACAAACGATAGAGTTTAAGCAATAGAGTATGCAATGAATGCGAGAAATTAAATTCGGAATTGTTGACTATAAGACCGAGACCCGTGGGGTCGTTGCCTTAGTCTAAGAACAAGTGCGTGTGGAATGCAGGGTTAAACACAAGGTGAGTCTTGTTATGTTTTACATTGCATAAAAATAACATATTTTATGTTTTGTAAATAAAAGCATAGGTTATGTTTAAAACTGATATGTTTTATGTTTAAAAGCATGCTTTGTTTTGTGTACTATAAAATTATGAAAATGATACTTGCGAAAAGTATGTTTAAGTCGACACAGTTCATACGATGCCCCGTTTGCTAGGGGGAGAATATAGCATGGTTGATGTAATAAGGAGATCATTACCAGATGATTATAGGATGAACTCATAACAAAAGGTTAAGGTCGCTCCCTATGACTGGTGTTCGTTGAACGGTGATTTGTCACAAATTGTTAATCGTAAATGAATTTAAAGCTTGACGTGTAGTCAAGGGTTATT
>BRYF01000012.1:16442500-16450000 GCA_030159135.1 Actinidia polygama
TCTATTTTAATTTTTTTAAGTGCCTCTTTATGTTCTGGGCCCAAAGCTTAAACTTTGGTTGCTATGGTTTTGGGCCGACCTTGCCTAGTTCAACACCTTGTTCAGAGTAGAAAAAACTTAGCTGGCTAAAATTCTTATACTTATTAACTGTTAACTGTTGAATCTTGTGAAACAACATTTCTCCTCGCAAATATACCAAAAATTAAAGTGTCCCTAAAATATTCATCTCCTGTCACTTTAGTCTCTCATGTATTATTTTTTTTATTTTCATTCATAATGTCCAATCGAGTTTTATGTGATCTTTTTCTAATTACAGATGTTTCCTTCGAATATTTTATTATCATAAAAAGGGTCTTTAAATTCTTATGTCTTTGATATCGGTCATAGATCCGAACAGATAAAGTTTTTCATAGCTAGCATATTATGGAAGAACTACATTTGCAATTACTCAAGATGGATACACTACCAATATCAAAAATCAAAAAACTTTAAGACTTTTTTCATAATAAAAAATTTAGAAGAAAACATATGTAATTAACGAAGAACTACATAAAACTTAATTGGATACATTATCGACAAAATTAAAAAAAAAATATGAGAGACCAAAGTGACACGAGGTGAATATTTTAGGGTTATTGGCAGAAATTACCCAAAAATTAATAAATAAAATCAAGAGCACAAAATAAGAGTACAAAATAAGAGTACAAAAATTCACTTTTTGGCAAAGACAAGAGTCAATGAGCGACGTACATTTAATTAAACAGCAAAGATTTCTTAAGGAACACTCTTGCTGATGATACTATTTATTAAAAATATTTTATTAATTAAATATTTTTAATATATATTTTTTATTTTTTTATGGTAAACGATGTACTGACTCGTAAACTCAGACATCTGAACTTTGAATTTTTTGATCTGAACTTAGTTGATACATGTAGTTTGCCAGTAATTACAGCTATTCGGATTTAATCTACAAGGATGAATCCCATATAGTATTGCTTTTGGGATGTTCATCGTCAGGGGAAAAAAAATGTACTAACTATAAAACGATAGAACCTCTACGTGGTGAGGTGGTTCGTCTCACAACGATAGAACCTCTACGTGGTGGCTTAAACAGTTTCTTTCTTGGTCCGGAAATAAGAAATAATGTTGTTAAAGTTTATCGACCAAAGGGTTTGGCCAGGAAATAAGAACTCAATTAGGCAGAGTTTTAATTGGGTTAGAATACTTACTTGAGCTCTCAATCGTACTACCTTCTATAGATGACTTCACATTGGTCTCCAAAAATGAATTTATTATATTGGTCTTGTTTGCCTGTATGAAAGTTAGAGAACCCTATGTTGATTTGTGTGACCAAAGCCAAGGAAATTTTAGTTTGTATAATATCAATAAGGAAAATCCTAATAGAAGCTTAGTGAACTTTGTTTGAGATATGAAAATGTGTGAAAAGTGTATAGAAAAGTATAAAAATAATATATAAGAATATATGAAAGTGTATTAAAATATGTGAAGAATGTATCGAAAATTAAAAAAAAATATTATTTTGTGCTTCTTATTGGAAACCCAATGACTTCCAATAGAGAACCCTATCAATAAAAGGAAATGTAAAGCAGTGGAAAAGTACATTAAAGGTCATGCATTTGTCAGAAGTTTGAGAGAGGTGAATGAAATTAACTCTTTATCAATTAACCTTCGTTATTCAAGTATTATTATTTTATTTTTGTATGTTTTAAAATTTATGTTTCAATCAAAAAGTCAATAAATAAAATATGAAATTTTTTTGTTTGACCACTTTTTTTATATATATTATTTACATAAAATTGAAATTAAAACAAAAAAGCAAACGTAATAATTGCAGAGATAAAAATAAAAAAGACAATACAAATTAAATATAATAATTATGTTCTCTTAAAAGTTAAAATTTTTTTAAAAAAACTTTAATATGGGACTGAGAAAATTATTACATATAGGGTAAATTTCAATGACATCTCTCGAAGTTTCTGACAAATACAGTCACATCCTCTATAATTTTAAAAATAGCATCAACCTCTCTTACTTTTGAAACTATTGTCAAGTTTTTTTCCTAGAGTAATTTTTTGAGCAAAAATAATAATCTTACATTTACGTTTAGAGTTTTTAAATTTATTTTCTTAATACATCCATTGAAATAAATAATTATTTACTTTCGTGACAATAGTTTATTTATTTAAATGTGTGTATTGAGTATTTCTTGACAATAGTTTATTTTAATAATAGAAATAAATAATTGTCTTAAAGTAAACAATTATTTATTTAAATGGGTGTATTGAAAAAAAATTTTGAAAGCCCTAAATCTAAGGGCAAGATTGTTATTTTTTTTAAATTATCTCTTAGGGAAAATCTTGACAATTGTTTCAAAAATAAGGGAGGTGACTGTTTTTTTTACCATTATTATTATTATTATTATTATTGCGAAGAGACTTTTGGTGAGAAGGCCTATGAGAGCTCTATTTTTTTTTTTTAAATAAACATAAAATAAATTAAAACTCATCTTAAATGAAAAACATACTAATAGTATCTTAATATATTTTTTTTGATTTCTATATTAAAATCAATATAAAAATAAATTATCAATTCAAATAAAAAATATTTTAATAATATCTTTATATGGTTTCTCCAAATAGAAAATATCCTTATATATATCATACAATATTTATTGATATTTTTTACAATTATAAAAATAATTTTAAAAAAATATTAATAATATCTCATTAAAATTAATTATTTTAAATGTAATATTGATAATTTTTTAATATATACACAAAAAACAATTTGTTTTTTATTTATTTTTCTCATCACTACTGATTGGATATTAAATTAGTTAATATAATTTTATATTTTTTATCCGTACATTGGATAAGTTTTTGCTAGTATATATTATTGCATAGGGACTTTCTGAGGTGAGACCTATGGATGCTTCATTTACTTCCTTTTTTAAACAACAAAAAATAAATTAAAATTCACATTATATGAAAAATATGTTAATGGAGGCTCCACTTACTTTCTTTTTTAAAGAACATATATAAATTAAAACTCACATTATATGAAAAATATGTTAATGGTATCTTAATATAGTTTATTTAATTTTTATTTTAAAATCAATATAAAAATAAATTATCATTTCAAATGAAAAATATCTTAATAACATTTTAATATAGTTTGTTCAATTAGAAAGTAAGTCAATACATATTATACTTAGTTATTTTTTTTTAATAATTTTGAAAAAAGTTCTCAAAAAATATTATTAATTATTTTAAATACAATATTGACATAAAATATATGATTTTCGAAAATCCAAAACCCAAGCCAAAACTATACTATATTTATGTTATATATTATCGTAAAGTAAATTTTAACCAAAAATTATTCTTTGAGAGCCACAGTGTCACACAAATTTATTAAATTTTTTAGTTTAAAAAAATAAAAATAAATTGTAAGTTCAATCTATTCGAAAAAAGGAAACCATAATAAATCTATAACTATTCCTGGATTAATTTTTAAAAAGAATTTAATTACCGTAGAAATAAATTATCGACATGTATTTTTTTGTCTTCAATTCCATTGAACTATCTTTCTACAACTTTTATGAAGATTTTTTTTTGTTTTTATGTAAATAAGAATTTTATTAGCATATAAAGAAAAGACCGATATGTATCTTTTTATCTTTCCACAACCTTTTATTTTATACAAATAAAAAAAAATCTATTGACTATCTCAGTTAATCAAATAAATTTTAAAAAGAAATCAAACTAAATCTATAATAATCACCAAATTTATTATTTTAAAAAATATTTTTTTTTAGTATATAAGCATTTTAATTATCATAAAAAAATATTATGTTGAAATAATTTCATGGTACAGTCAATTTGTCACATCCTCAACCTAATTAAACATAATCAATGCTAATTAGGTAGGATTTGATCGCACATGCCACAATACCTGCGAACGACACCTGATATTCACCACATACTTAGCAAACCAAGTAATATGATTACTCATTCACTAAAAATTAAAACCAGACACCACATCCATTACTAATATCAACCACTACCATAGACAACATATATACATATCCTAAGCAGAATGTAAACAAACTCTCTTTTAAAACATAAATATTTACACAACCAACTCAAATTTAAACAGAACTGTTTATAGGCAATAAGTATCTCAAGTTCTGCCAATGACAACCAACCACAATCAGGAAAGTCTCCACGTCTAGAATCATGACCACAGTAAACCAGATAGCTATCTACATCTCCTCACTTGCCAAAAGAGTCTGTGTGGGTGTGAGTTAATAATCAACGTGCTCATAATAGATAATCAAATTTATAAGAATGATATAAAAACACCAACATCGTAGATATCCATAAATAAAGATCAACAATGTAATGATGCATCACCCACATGTGCCCGCAAGTTTAGATAACGTTAGCCCAATATATGATGACTCGTTATCAAGGAATGCCCACTGTGGCACTCTTAGGCTAGTCCACCGTGACTAAGCCTTAGTTAACTCACCGTGGTTAACTTTCATTAGTGCAATGCAAGGTACACAATATAAATGACATGCATACCATATCATCTCATATATAATCACCATATCATCTCATATATACACCTCATGAATATAATCACCAATATTGATCATATAAGAAATAAACAGTTCAATATGAATAAGATTATCATATATTATATTTTTCACCTGTCACCGCACTCACACCGCAGTCAAGTCATGCCTTGAATACCCTTCTCCTTCTTTAGCCACTGTTAGCACCAACTCATCAATGTATGAACACAATATAAATTAGTAATGATAAAAACCTAACATATGCCTTACTACTTAGTATCTCATGTATATAATTTAAGCCTAAGTAATCAATATTGTTAAAATAACATAATTACTCCTCTTAAACCCCCATAGATGCATCAATGTGATGCATTGAATATATATAACTCAAACCTATAAATTTATAATTTACTCCGATGAATTCTCATTAAATGGTAACAGTTACGTCCTATTAAAATTTCAAGGCGATTGGACAATCTTTTACCGTTGATTGTCACCAAACGCGCTCATTATTACTACCGATTATCACTTTATGTAACACATCATTTGAACTTTAAAATTAGGCTAAACTGACTCTATAATTAGATTCAGAACACTGAAAAACATAAAAAACGACTATTTACACGACTAAAAACTCGTTCGATTAACCAATTTACCTTAGGATGCACGATAACATCATGAACTTGACCACACTGGATAATTTCCAGCATTGGGCAACCATTAACACAACAAAGTTCAGTTTTGTTTCGAGTTTCACGAGTCGCATACACACACACACACATATATATATATACAATAATTAAAGTTTAATTACCCTCTCACACTCACTTTTAACTTAATTCAATTATTTCACAACATAATTCTTGTTTAAACACCGAATTCAAAAACCACTTATTAGTATTCATGAATACCCAAATTTAATTCAAATAAAATAATAATCAAAAAATAAAACTAATTAAAGTTTCACCAAATTAAAGACTCACCTTTCAAATTTTGATTTCCCTTCTTTGCTATGCTCCTCTACCGTCTCTCTCTCTCACTCACACTTTTTCTCTCAGTTTTTCCTTCTCTCCTTCAGGTCTCTGTTCTTTCTTTTTTCTTCTTCTTCTTCTTCTTCTTCTTCCTTTCTTTTACACAGATAGATAAAAGGTAGATGGGGAGTCAAAACGACGTCGTTTTGAGTGCGTTTTGTCCAAAACGACGTCGTTTTATATCTAAAAATGTATTGTCCCAAAACGACGTCATTTTGGGACAATACATTTTTGAATATAAAACGACATCGTTTTGGACAAAAACGGAGCCAAAACGACGTCCTCGCAAACTCCTCGCAGGGAGTCTCCCTTCAGCATCCCCAAATCCCAAGGCCGCGGGTCTTATGACTCGTCCAAGCTTTTGGTCTAATTACACTTTTTTTCTTTAATTTTTAAGTATTTATATTATCTCTTCTTAACTTTTATGTCTTTTTTAATTTTATCCCAAAAGTTCTGAATCTTTCAATTTAACCCCAAGCTAGTTTTTATATTTACGTTTTCACCCTATAACTTTAATTAATAATATTTATATCCCCAAACACACTCCCACACATATGACGTACATGGCCCACACTCATAAAAGTACACTAATTAACATAATTACCGTATATATATGCATAAAACTAAACTAATTATGAGGTTTAGGGTTTATGGTCTCACACAATCAATAAGGAGAGAACCCTTTAGCTGTTAAGTAAATTTAAAATATTAAAATAATAACATTCAAAAAATATTTTTGTTTTAAAAAAATAGCAAATCTTTCTTTGCAGCATTAGGAAGTGCAAGTAGTGCAAGTATATGTATATCAAAATCTTGCTAATATCAAACATTTAAGAATTGGAATTCCTAATTACTTTAAGACAATAGTTCTATTTAATTTATTTTTTTAAGTTCGGCTCATGGATTTTTGCTAGTATATATTATTACAAATGGACTTTTCGTTAGGAGACCCGTGTACTTCCTTTCTAAACATACATAAAATAAATTAAATCTCATCTTAAATGAAAAGTATATTAAGTCTCCGTTTGGAATCATCTTTTTTTAGTTTTTCGGCTGAGATTTTTAAGCTTATAAGCAAAACAACCAGTTAGAATTGACTTTTTTATATTTTTTAATTTATTTTTAGCTAAAATAAAGCTAAAAAAGAAAAAAAAATAAAAATATCTTAGCTTTTATGATAGCAAGCTAAAAAAAAGATTAATTTTTAAGCATTACCAAATAGAGCCTAATAGTATCTTAGCATTATTCGTTTAACTTTATTATTAAAATCAATATAAAAAAAATTATCAATTCAAATAAAAAATATTTTAATAACATCTTTATGTGATTTATTTAATTAAAAAGTATCCTATATATATTGCACATAATTATTATTTTTTTTATAAATTTAAAAACAATTCAAAAAATACTATTATTTTTTTTATTTATAATTTTATATTTTATATCCGCAAATAACACGTTTTTTTGTCGGTAACGATTGACAATTGAAAACCTGTGGTTTGAATTTTGCGCAGTGAGATTTTGAATTTACAACTAGCATTTACTCAGATGCGCTATTTCCATATTAAAAAATACTTGGGTACCCTAATGTTATACCCCAAATGCATACCTAGGTGAGGTGAAGCATTTGGATTGACTGACATAACTGGGTGAACCCCACACTTAGCCAATCCAAATGCTTCACCTCACCCAGATATGCATTTGGGGTGCAACATTGGCACCCATAGCACTACTCTTTCCATATCCGATCATGTGGGGCCGCCTGACTTGATCGCTGTCATAGTTCCATCTTTGGGAGAACACATCATGTGTCCTGACTAAAACCAAGTGCCTTGATTTCTGTGTATTTGTTTATTCTTTCTT
>BRYF01000012.1:16467500-16472500 GCA_030159135.1 Actinidia polygama
TGTCTTCTTTCACATTTGTGTATTTTAATCCAATCAATCAATAATATATTTTCATAAATAACTGTTTTAGATTTTTTACACGAATCAATCAAAAGATCTCAATTAGTTCTTTAATAGAAACTTTTCAAAATCATCATCAATACGAAAAATTAAAAATTATAGATTATTTTTTAAAATGTTTATAATAGTAAAACTGGACAAACAAATTGAAACTGAGAGAGTATTTGGATTTGGACGTGTTTTCGGTGATAATTGAAAAAACAAAAGTCAAAAAAAAATTAAATTTATATCTGAAGGTTGGATCCATTAATACATTTTTTATATTCTTTCTCTTTACTAAGTCTTTAATTCAAATAATTGTAAGTGAAAACCATTTCTACCGTTTTTTTGTTTTGGCTCAATAAATTAACGAATTTTAACTGCTTTTGAGTTATTTTAACTGTTTTAAATTTTGTATTTTTTGTTTTTAGTGATATTTTTTTGCGATTTGATTAAAAACTTATACTCTTCCACTTCCTCCTTATTTCAGGAGTCTGAAATGTTAAACTTTTTAAAAAATCACTAAACACACAAAAAAAACTTAGCTTATTTGTCGAATAAAAATTATGTTTTTTTTTATTTTTAGCGAGTTTTTTTAAAATTAGATTAATTTTTTTATATTTTTATATTTCTCTCGTAAAAAAAAACACGAGAAAAGTATAAGATTTTTATCAAAGGGTAAAAAATATTTATTGAGATTGAAAAAACTGAAAAATCAAAGTAGCTAAATTAACCCAAATGAGCTAATTCCAAATTTAAATGGACCAATCCACCGTTTGATAACAACGCCTCGTTACAAATTTGACCCTAAAGAATGGTGAGTCTAGAAATATTTATTAGGGTATTTAAAAAATTAAATTTATTAATACGTAACATAAGTCACACCTGTCAATTTTAATAATCTATTTTCAAAGTATTGACCAATTTAGACTTATTAAATAATAAATGAAAAATGTGAATTTTTTTTTTCTTAGTATCAGATCAGAAGATACTTCAATATGATTTCTCTTTTCTTAAATCAATGAGAGATTATTTTCATCTATCGTGAAAATTATATCAAAAGTACATGAAAAGGAAAGAAAGAACAACTCAATAAAGCCCTAGAGAATAGATAATAAATTTTATCCTAACTTTTTAATTGGAGCGTATAGGAGTAGTGAATTGAGCTAATCCAATTGTTTGTAATATCAAAATGTGATGACCTTAATATTTTTGGTGAAAATTTTTAACATATTGATATTTGAACATTTAAGAAATGAACTGAAATTAGCCTCCGTAATACTCGTTAGCTATTAAAGAATGTCGAGGGTAATCAATTGAATACCTTTAACAATTTGTGGCGCACATAAAAACCTGTAATCCAACCAATTGGAGTAGATCAGTTGGTCACTCTTGTACACATCTAAATGAAAGGATTTTGTACCCATTTAAATGAAAGGTTAAAGGGTTAATCATAGACAAAGTTAGGAATTAATTTAATTATTCTTCATCTAGAGAGTTCTTACATCTTTCTACCATTGGTTATTTCTCCCCCCGTTATAGGGTTATTTCTTGGGTTTGTCATGGGTAATTGTGATTTTGTGTTGTTAATGTGGTGGATTGTCTGGCTTGATCGTTGATATTATTCTTGATACTTAGGGGTCGATTGGCTGGCGGATATGGTAGGGGGATAAGTTTTAGAGGGGGGATAACTTTTAGAGGGGATAACTTTTGGAGGGGGATAACTTTTAATCTTGTTTGGATAAAATTTAGAATGGGTGGATAAGGGTGGGGGATAAGGAAGAAAATACATATAGAGAAACAAAATATAAAATATCTAGATATGAAAAATATATATTTTGTTTCTATATATATATAAAAATAAAAATATACATTTTGTTTCTCTATATATATTTTTTTCCTTATCCTCCACCCCCTTATCCCCCCGGATAACTTTTAGTTAGGGTCTAAGCCACCCAAAAATTATCCGCCTTTATCCACCTGCTGGTCTAAAAATTATCCGGGGGGAAAAGTTATCCGTCAGCCAAACATCCGGGGGGAAAAGTTATCCGGGGGGAAAAATTATCCCCCCTCCTTATCCCCTTGCCAAACAGCCCCTTAGTGTATAATCTCCAATTGATTGGGAAAAAAAAAATTATTAATGGATTTATTAAAATGAACAGGAATTCTAAATTTAGAAATGCACCCATCAACTGTCCCCCACCATCCAAGCCTTTTCCCACCGTCGCCACTCCCCCCATCCTCTCTTGTCACTTCATCACCAAGCCCCCGCCATCCCAGTGACTTCCTTGTAGCATCATTGCACACCCCTCAATGCGTCGGCAGAATATTGCGAGCGTTGAAAGAGAGAGAAGAGCCTCTGCAATTTGTAAAGGTAGGATGGCTTGTTCCACGTTTGCAGGGTTGAGTTGCACGTAATGGAGTTATGATGGCGGCGATGATGTGCTCCGTGATGGCGGTGATGGTTGTAGGCTGGTCAAAGGTGATGGTTCAGGGTAGGGTTAACGTTAGCATTAGGAAGAAAAATGGGGCGATTTAGGAATGTTGGAGATTTAGGCATATTGAAGGTACACTGAGTCGAAGTTAAAAACCTTATAATTAAGTTCGGTGTATTGAGAATGTGGGGCACACTAAGGCCGTTTTGGTTTGCATTTAGCAGCTCCCAACCTTATATGTAAAGGGTGATTAGTGTTATATTTATTTGATTATTTTAAATTTTCATACTATGTTTATGGGCAATTTTGACTAGGACAGTTATTTTCATCCTAGTTAACATAAGCACCAGATGAGGGTGGTTTGTGAGCATTGAGTTGGATCATCTTGTCAGGCTCAACCTATCTTTCTCCTTAAAACTCATGTATGGAGATGAGAATATGAGCTTTATAGACAGCATAAAGAAGACAAAACTGGGCGTTGTGGGATATTTCAACATCCCCTGGACCACAGCAGCTGGACACTTGGCATGTTTGACAACTTGCCCAACTTTTAACGACATGCCCAAAATTACTATGATACCACTTATCAGGCGCAACCCATCTTTCTCCTTAGAACCCAAGCATCAAGGAGAGGAGAGCATTATCCTTACAGACAATATAGAGGGGTTAGAACTGGGCGATGTGAGACATTTCAACACCCCCCTGAACTGGACACTTGGCACGCTTGACAACTACTCAACTTTTGACAACATGCCCAACCTTACTCTGATACTACTTGTTAGGCTCAAACCATCTTTTTCTTTAAAACTCAAGTATCAAAGGAGAGGAGAACATGAACCTTATAGGCAGCATAGAGAAGCTAGAACTAGGCGATGTAGAACATTTCAACTCTCGTCAAGCTCAGCTCATCTTTTTCCTTAAAACTCAGGTATCAAGAACAGGGGAATATAAGCCTTATAAACAGTATAGATGGACCAGAATTAAATGATGTGGGACATTTCAATAGATCGTGAATCACTAGCGTCCGTCAAAACTTTCATATGGGAAGGGTTAGCTACTTTAGAAAAACGATTATTGCGCCTCACATTCTCACATACCATTTTTTTTATTTTCTCTTAATTTCATGTGTTATTTGTGTTTTAAAAAATATTTTTCTAACAATTAAAAGGCCCAAAATTCGAAATTAGTAACGCCAAAAGTTTGACGAAGAATTGGACTAGAGTATTTGTATTGGGCTTGAACCAACAATTAGTCCATTAAGTATTTTATGAAATTACAAAGTTCATTAAATTAAAAGATATTTGGGCTAGAGTCTATTAAACTAAATTTTATGTGTGAAAACTCCATTATTAAACAATATTGCCCCTTCATACTTTAGACTATAAAAAATCCAAAAGGAAAAAACAAGTTAAAAATAGATCTGAGTCACCCTTTCTATATTATCTTTACTCTTTCTCTACTACAGCCACAACTACACCTCCATCTCCGCCACAACCACACCTCCGTCGCTGTTGCCTCCACCGTGCAACCGCTACATCACCACCACTAGTATGACATCATTGCAACCATCACTACCAAATCTCTCTATCTCTCTCAGATTTGAGATTTACAATATCGTCATGATCTTCCACCACTATCGGATGCCATAGTGTCACACCGCGTTCATTCTGTTATTACCATACCACATTTCCTTCACCTCTCTCTCTCTCTCTCAGATCTGAGATCTACAACGCCTCCATAGCCTTCTATCACCATCACCGACCACCTTCACTGTTGTCAAATCTCTTTATCTCTATGAATAAAGTTTAATTTATTTGTTATTTCTTATGTGTTGGTATTGTTTGTGAAAAAATCAATGGTAAATAAATTATTTTTTAATTTTTGTGCATGAATTCATTAAAAGTTCATAGTTAAATTTATATGTTGTAAAGTTCCACTTATTTTTTAACAATTAAATTTATCTATTTGAATAATTAAGTTTATTTGTCACAATTAATTTTATCTGTTAAAATAGTAAAATTTATGAGTTAAGTTTATTTGTTCGAAGTTTGCTACGGTGGAGAAATGGTTAAAAATTTATAATTAAGTTTTATTATTTAAAATAGTAAAATTTATGGCAGTTTAGTTTTACGGTTTTGAAATAGGAACAATAAAAAGCATGACATTCTATCACTCACTAAAAGACCATAATTTCAAAATTGCCATAAATTGAGGCGTTGAGGTCGCAATCTTTATTGTCGCGGTCTGGATATGTAGAAACTCCAACACGCATGACATTGTATGTCGCGGTCTGGACATGTAGAAACTCCAAAAAGCATGACATTGTATTACTCACTAAAAGACCACAATTTCAAAATTGCCTAACATAGGATTAGGAAATAGCAATCACTTCTGAATGAAAAAACAGCTGATGCTAAATATATGGATTTGCTAAAGTTGCTTATTTTTTGGTCAAATACTTGTATAATTTGACGATTTAAAGTATTCATCTTTTAGATGTCGTTGCAGTAACGATGTGAATCATCC
>BRYF01000012.1:16492500-16497500 GCA_030159135.1 Actinidia polygama
CACACGGACGCACGAGCAGACTTGGCGTCAGTTTTTGAAGAAGAAAATGGTTGAATCATCGTAGTTGATTGGGTGTTGGTTCCTAGCTATGAAACTCATCAAGATTCTGTCTTTTGCAACATCGAGCTGGGACCGAGCTTGATGTGTCAAATTGTAGAGTTTTTGCACCATGACAAGCTTCCAAGTGATTAAAGAGAGGTGCACACGTTCTGAAATAAGCAACATGTTTTTGGATTTCCCTAATGGGAAGCTTGTACAAGAAGTCTTACTTGGGCCCTATTTGTTGTGCGTCCACTCGAGCTTAGTAGAAGATGTTTTGTTTAAAATCCATGAGGGAGTTTGTGGACTACACTAAATGGGCAGATCATTAGCGCACCGAGTTCTAATAGATGGATATTGGTGCTCGTATATGTAAAATGATGCCCAATTGTATGTCCGTAAGTGCATGAACTGTTAACTTTTTCCTCCCCTCATTCGCAAGCCAGGTAGGGATATGACCCCGCTCACCAATCAATGGCCCTTTGTTCAATGAAAAAAATGTTAAGGTACTTTCCCGAGCTCCGAGAAACAAGAAGTTGTTGCTAGCTACCATGAATTACTTCACCAAATGGGTTGAAGCTGAATCACTGGCCCAGATCAAAGAGGTTGATGTGATTAAGTTTATATGAAACAACATTTTGTCTCGATTAGTCATCCTAGTTTTCGTGTCGGATAATGGAACCTAATTCGTGGGCCAGAAAGTCAAGAAATTGTTAGATGAGCTCAAAATTGAGTTTTCGATTTACACTCCGCGCTACCTACAGTGCAACAAGAAGGCTGACGCAACCACAAAAATTATTATAAATAGGATCAAAAAGAGGCTTGAAAAAGACAAAAGCAAATTGGTCGAGGAACTACTGAGCGTATTGTGGGACTACCGGATTACACCACGGAAAGCAACAAACGAAATTCCTTACTCTTTGGCATTCAATTTTGAAGTTGTAATCCCTCTAAAGGTTAGGTTTCCACAATCTGAACCGAAACTTATGATAGTGATCACAACGATGAGGTGCTAGCTCGGGACATCGACCTCGCCAACAAAAGAAGAGAAAATACACTTATACGAATGGCAAGTTATTAGAAATAGCTCCATAAAGTATAGAATTTGAGGATCCACCGTAGAGAATTTTTGGATGGTGACCTTATTTTGAGAAAGGTTGTTGGAAATACCAAGGACTCGGTGGACAAGAACCTCAGCCCCAATTGGGAAGGTCCATACAAAATCACTAAACTTGTTGGTAAGTGAGCTTTCAATCTTGAGGACCTGGAGGCCAAGCAAATTCCGAGACTTGGGAACTTCAACAACTTAAGAAGATTTTATTTGTGAAACATGTAACTACTTTGTTTTTAAACTGAGCTATTTTACAAAAAAAGGTTGTAATTGTTTTCGATCAATGCAATCTTTGAGTTCGGCTATTTTATTTAGGTGTATTTACATTATGATTCATCTTGAACTACCCGAAGGGTGTTTGTTAGTTATTGAGAAACATATTCACCTTAGCTTAGAGGTATTCATTCTTTCATACGATTTTTTTTAAGTGTTGAGAAACATATTTACCTCGGCTTAATGGAATTCTTTATTTCATACCAAAATTTTTCGAAGTGTAAAATTACCTGAACGAGATGCAATCCTCATTTGTATGAGCATCGAGCTCAGGATGTTTTAAACCAAGAGCGAGAGACTATTCGCCCAAATACTCAAACATGAGTTTGAGATATCTTAATCCAAGCGCGAGACTATTTTCTGAGCTACCTGAGAACCGAGTTTCGGGGGTCCTAAACATTCAATGGTAAATATAAGGCATGTGAAAGGTAAAACCAAACTAGCAACAAAAAAATATTTATAGAAGAAGTGTTTGCCCTTAATGGGACTTGTTCAGAAATTTAATTTTAAAATTTTCAAAATCGAACAAAACCCGATATCAAATAAGCTTTACATCTCTGGGGGTTGTCCAATGACTCGCTTGCTACTCGGTTAGGCTCCTTCTCAACCTCTCTCTCTTGCCTCCACCTCTCTCGTGCCTGCTTGCGTGTTATCCTCCTCCTCAGCAGGACAATTGAAGTAATCCTCATCATCAAAACTTAAGAGAAGGATCGATGAATAAGGCTCGGGGCATGGGTCAGGGTAAGCCACAGTTGGACGAGCTCCTCCAAGCATGACAAAAAACATTCGTGGAAGGCATCCGCTCGATCATCTGTCGCGTAACAGACATAAAAATCATCAGCTTTGTTCTAGCTGTAGTCATAGACGCACTGGTAAACAAGATTGTGGGCTACCTATCGAAGCTCGGTGATCTTCCCCTCCTTCTTGTTCAACTCCTCGGCGGCGAGAGGGAACTTCGCATCCTTCTTCCTCAATTCCCCCTATAGGATGGTGGCTTCTTTGGGGCCTTCTTCAAGTCATCCGAGTGCTTCTTCTCACGCTGGTAGTTTACCACCGATCTCTAAAGGGGATGCAAAGAATATTGTTTATTATAAGTTTTGCAAGTCTTAGTGAAAGATAAATCGAACCGAGGGTTTGCATGATGGTTAGGCTGCAGGCCATCGCCCCCTCTTCCTTCTAGAGCTTAGCAACATCTTATGCCACCGGAAGGCAAGTCTTAAAATCTCTAGATGTGTCATCGTGAATGATGGTATGGTCGAGTTCCCGATTGACAACTTGGAGTTCTAGAACTCAATGAAGAAATTAGGGTAGAGGGGGAGCCAACGACCGAGCTCGCTCCAATCCCGCAATGCCTTTTATGGGAGGTACCAACGTTTTGGAGATACCCCTTCTCTTTCTCCTTTTATTGCTCGGCTGCGAAAAGAGAGCTATCAACCTCAGCAGTTGGAAGGGAAGCTTGCTCCTTCTATTGGCCAGTGCCAGGCTTCCCTCCGATTCTCAGCAGTCTCGATGGCATCGTAGTGGACGTTCTTGATAAATCTTCTTCTTCTTCTGCATGAAGGAGTGTTCCCTTAGAACTTCTGGGATCGGGGGAGAATGATAACCTCATGGGCCTCGTTGTCCAAGCTCGATACCAGAACTGGATCGGTTGCGGCCATGTTACTACCTTGAGCAACTTTTTCATCCTCTTCATCATCCTCTTCCTCCTCTCCTTCAGCTTGGTCTTCCTCAGCAAGGGAAACTCGTAACTCGCTTCGTGAAAGTTAAATCGAGCTTGAGTTGCTGGAATTTACCTCTTGCTCTTCTTCCTCTCTGGTAACATCTGCAGCCTTGGCGTTTATCTAGTTACTAATAGTCTGATCATCGAAGCTCGAGAACTAAGTGCGCTAGGCAAGATCTGCGGGCTCTCGAACCTGGAGTGGAGGCAAGACAAACTAAACGAGCTTGGAAGCTCAGTGGGAGATGGTGTGGCAGTACATCGAGTTGTATTTCAGCAAGGAGGCAAGATCTATGTGTCGAATCGCAGCCATACACTACTTAGAGCGGACCTAGTCGTGACTATTGAAACCTGCACAACAAACTAAATGAGATACAACCAATTTGAACACGATCAGATATTTGTAAGAATGAAATGGACAAAAAAATGTGTACGTGTGACGAAGATAAAACTTTACCATCATCAATATTGTCATTTGTTATTGGGATGAACCACAAATCGTCATTGCACGACATAACTCTCAATTCTCCGAGACTTAGACTAACTCGTCCAAGCAGAGGAACTTATCTGGGTTCTCAAATACCATCTTGGGCCATGTCTGCTGACTGCTCCTCATCTTGAGGTAATGGTTCTATGCAAAAAGGTTTTTACCGGTCTCCCGTTTTGGTCGAACTACAGTGTAAACGTTGAGCAAGTTAGAGGTGGAGAATGACAAACCCTATCATCACATTAAAGTGTTGATGGTGAGTACGCTCCATACAAAATTTATGGAGACTTGCATGAAGGTGAGGACACAGCAAGCCATAACCTCCTTCAACATTGGACTGACAGAGAACCGAAGTCCAGTTTGATGAATCAGCTATGTCTGGACTGGGATGCTGTTGCCATGCCCTCGCATTGTGGAAGCTACATCGTTTGGATCGGGTTGCTCCTTAAGCACGTCATTTGGGATCTTGTGATCCCTCATAAACCTCACTAGAGCAAGGTTGTCATTCATTAACTGCTGAGCTCGGTTAAGTTTCATATTTTGAAACAAAATAAAAACATGTTAGTTCGAGCTCCTAGCCTAGTTTAGTTTAACGATAGATGACGTACGGGGGCAAAGCTAGTCAAACTGCATATGAGTTCGGAGCTCTACCCCACTTGGCCTAGCTATATGATGCTCGAGCTATAGTGTGTTATTGGGACTCACTTCAGTGTTTCCTACACTTTGAAATTCTCTCCCTCTGAATCATCATTGTGATATTTAGCCACAAGTTAAACACATTTTGACAGTTGAAATGGATCAAAAGGAAACCCAGAGCCCTCGGGTTCTGAGAAGCTCAACAGCTGCTCATCAATGATGGCGAGAGGCCATGATAAACTCAAACAAGAAACTCAAATGCTTCAAAAGCTATACTATGAATAATGTAGATCTAAATCAAAATAGGGTAACGCAATAGACTCAAAAGAAATCTAAACACAAAGAAATAAGAAATTAAAAGATATGCAAAGAACTATAAATGGGACTTATAGTAGTAGTTCGGAGGTGATCAGTGAAGAAGAATAGGCCTTTGGCGATGGAGATGTTGTCGGAGATGGTGGTGGAACAATGGTGCAACGATGGTGATTTGACGGTGCTCTGATTTGCTCTCTCAGTTTCTCTCTCAACAATGCTCAGGATGCAAGGTGAACAGTGGGACCATTCAGGTTCTTTATTTGTAGGAGAAGTCGAACTACTACACTTCTCTCCCAAACAGCACCAGGGTAGTTGCACCGCTTGAGTTTCGTTCCTTGATTGAGCTCCATAGCAACCAGATACTGACACATGGCATGGAAAGGACAGTTTGCAGGCATTATCGGACTCTCGCATCCGGGATA
>BRYF01000012.1:16507500-16512500 GCA_030159135.1 Actinidia polygama
CAATAAAGTAATTTTTGTCAAAAAGTTAGTTGCAAAAGTGAGGAAGGTAAGTGATCTATCAGAAACTAAAAAGGAGGTAATTGTAATTGTTAGAAATCTTAGGGGGAGGTCAATGAAATTTTAGCCTAAAACAATTATTTTTTTATTCTACGAGGGGAGAATAAAAACAAACGGAGTTGTTGAAAGGAATCACCCGTCTAACATATATTTGAAAGATGGCGCATTAAATTCTGTTTTCTCTATAACATAGTTGTTACGGACATCTCTATGGGCAATTAGGCGCTTGCTTGGGTAAGGTTTTCAACTCAAAATGCTCAAGTAATTAAAATTCATTAGAGTTATTTATAATTGAGCGATCGCCTAGATGATTGGGTGGCCACTTGGCACTTCAATGCTAAATTTTAGTTGAGTACTGTCCTCATCTAGTGTTATTGTTTCAACTTACTTGAAGGAGAAAATCAACGAATTGGTCTTTTTACGTGTCTCTTTTATAAGAACACGGTTGCTGCTAATAAATGAAGAGCAAGATAAAACTAAATATACATAAATATTTTATTCGATTGTATAAGAACAAATTACATAACAAAAATTACAAAATAGAAACAAAAATAAGATATAGAATCCGAATATATAAACCAAAAATCTGGACTAATGAGGCTCAAGTACCATTGTTAAGAACAAGATAACTCCCTGGAGCTCTGATCAAACAGAGATTAAGTCTTTAAATTCGAGTCTAGAGATAACTCCTATCAACAAAGAGAATTCTGAAATTTCATATATCCCTCATGAATTTTTACAGAGTGGTATTTATACATTGAATGAGAATCAAGAAACTTCTAAATAATCGTAGATACTTTTTCCTCCTTTACAGTAACTGATTATTTCTTGGAACTGCTGCTAACAGATGCTTTAATCTGCTCAAAGAAATTTATAGTTACTAACAGTCTATCAGTTAGTTAGATAACTAACTATTAACAACTAATTCTATACCATGTAGTCTAACATCCAACTTGGCCTTTTCTTGATTCTCTTTATTCTACCCATTCCAGTGTTGGTTGTAACCTTTTCTGCAATATCAGCTTCTCCTTCTGTAACTGTAGCAGCATCTTCCTCAATATCATACTCTGTAACATTTCTTTCCCCATCAGACTGAACTTGGTCCTCCAAGTTCAAGTGTGGAAACAGCTCCCTAAGAACTTCTACATCTTCCCATGAACTGTCCTCCAAAAGGCAATCCTTTCCACTAGACCAAAACCTGATGTTTAGACTGATCATCTATGTTAATCACTCTGCTATTCACAATAGCTGCTGGACTTAGAAGGGACTGAGAGTCCAAATTGATGTCAGGTATCTGCATAATCACAAAGGGTAAAGTAGACCCAGAAAATGGTTTTAGAAAAATTGGGTGTACTTTGCTATTTGTAGGTAATTCCAACTGATAAGTAACCTGTCCAATTCGTTTAACAACCTGAAAAGTACCATAATACCTCTGGCACAACTTATAATTCAATCTTTGAGCTAAAGATTGCTGTCTGTAAGGATGTAATTTTACCATAACCCAGTCTCCTTCCTGAAAATTTATATCTTTTTTGTGTCCATCAGCCTGTTGTTTCATCCTCCTCTGGGCCTTTAACAAATTACATTTCAGTTGCAGTAATAAATCCTCTCTGGTCGTCATCTCAGTATCTACAGCTTCAATATCAGAAGAACCTGAGTTGTAAAATTGAATAGTACGAGGTGGTTTGCCATATAAAGCCTGGAATGGTGTCATACAAGTAGCCGAATGAAAAGAGGTATTATACCACAGTTCTGCCCAGCTTAAAAACTTGGTCTAACTATGAGGATGTTGGTGTGTAAAAGCTCGTAGATACTGCTCTAAACATCTATTCATTACTTCTGTTTGGCCATCCGTTTGGGGATGATAAGCAGAGCTATATTTTAAAGTAGTACCACTCAAACGAAATAAGGTCTTCCAAAACTTACTCAAAAAGACTGAATCTCTGTCAGATACAATGGATAAGGGAAAACCATGATACTTAATAACCATATCAGTGAACAAATTGGCAACTGTGATTGCTGTAAATGTCGTTCGTAAAGGGCCAAAGTGAGCAGCCTTAGATAGTCTATCCACCACCACTAGTATGAATGTGGCACCCTTAGAATATGGCAAAACCAGTGATAAAATCCATTGATAAGTCTTCCCACACATGATTTGGAATGGGTAAAGGCTGCAATAAACCAGCAATTTTTGAAGTGGGATATTTAATCTTCTGGCAAACATAACACTGCCCAACATATTGCTTAACATCCTCCCTGAGGTTTGGCCAATAGAAACTGGAAGAAATTCTCATAAAGGTTTTTAATACCCCAGCGTGTCTACCAATTGGGGAATTGTGAAACTCCTGAAGAATGACTGTCTTAAGGGTAAAATTAGATGCAATTCTCAATTTGTTCTTGAAATAGAGAAGACCATCTTTAATAGTATAGTGAGTTGCAATTCCATTCTCACAATTTTTAACTATACATTGTAATTTTGGGTCTTGTTGGACCTCATTCTTTAACGTATCTAACAAATTAGATGTAATAGTTGATAATGCATAATGAACCCCATTAAAAATCATTAGTATACCTGATTCTGCAACTACATTCTCCCTTCTAGATAAAGCATCAGCCACAGAATTTTCCTTTCCAAGCTTATACACAATTGTGTAATTAAAACCAAGTAACTTGCTAAGATAATGATGCTATTCAGGCATCTGAACTACTTGATCCATAAGATGTTTGAGGCTTCTATGATCAGTCCTGATAATAAACTGACTGCCCAGCAAGTAGTGTCTCCACTTGGCCATAGCTTCAGTAATAGCAAACAATTCCCTTACATATGTAGATGCTGCACACATTTTTGAACTCATCTTTTTACTGAAAAAGCAATAGGATGACCTTGTTGCATCAATACAGCTCTAATGGCACAATTGGAAGCATCAGTTTTCAGCTCAAAAGGTAATGAAAAATCAGGCATAGCTAGTACAGGAGCTTGAGTCATCTTGATTTTTAATACCTCAAAACTGGTCTGAGTCAAAGAGTCCCACACAAATGCATCTTTTTTCAACAAATTAGTCAGTGGTGTAGAAATGGCTGCATATCCTTGAATAAATCTTCTGTAATAGCCTGTTAATCCTATAAAACCTCTTAGTTGTTTTAGGTTTTTAGGAGCAGCCCACTCTATCATTGCCTTAATCTTCTTTGGATCTAGTTTCACACCCTCAGCAAATACTATGTGACCCAGGTATTCAATGGAAGATTGACAAAACTGACACTTACTACGCTTTACAAACAAATGATTATCAGTTAAGCATTGTAACACAATGTGTAAATGTTCCAAATGCTCTGTTATAGACGAACTATAGACCAAAATATCATCAAAAAAACTGTAACAAACTTCCTTAGATAAAGTGAAAAAACCTTGTTCATAGTAGCTTGAAAAGTTGAAGGTGCATTCGTTAAACCAAAAGGCATAACTAGGAATTCATAATGACCTTGATGAGTTCGAAAAATAGTCTTATGTATATCCGTAGCTTTTACTCGAATCTGGTGATAACCATCTCTCAAATCCAGTTTAGAAAACACTTCAACTCCATTCAATTCATCCAATAGTTCATCTATAGTAGGAATAAGAAATTTGTCTTTAATAGTTATGGCATTTAGAGCTCAGTAATCAATGCAAAACCTCCAAGAACCATCCTTCTTTTTAACCAAAAGCACTGGTGAAGAAAAATGGCTTTGATTGGGCCTGATAATACCTTGATGCAGCATTTCTTGAACTAGTTTCTCCATTTTAGATTTCTGAAAATGTGGGTACCTATATGGTCTTACATTAACAGGTACAGCATCTGGTTTTAAATGGATTTGATGGTCATTTTCTCGAAAGGGAGGTAATGTGGAAGGTTTCTCAAAAAGATAAGCATATTGCTGCAATATAGGTTGTACACACAATAGTGTATCAATAACTGAGTCTTCACATTCAACAGCTTTGAGATGAAACAAGGATGCAATACTCTGAGATTTTGTCAATTTCATAAGTTGTTTACTAGGTAAGAACTGATCACTAACTTGTGGCTCCCCCATCAAATGTACTTCCTTACCATTCCAATGAAAATCCATTATCAATAATTTGTAATTAGTTACCACCGATCCCAAAAGTTCCAGCCATTGAATTCCCAATACTATATCAGCTCCTTGAACTGGTAAAATAAACAAATCCATGCCAAACTTATGTTCCTGCAAACAAAGCTTCACTTCTGTACATTTGCTGTCACAATTCAAATAGTCACCATTACCAATGTACACTCTAAATGGGTTGGTAGAAAAAACAAACAATCCCAGTTGCTTAGCAACCCTTTCTTGGATGAAATTATGAGTACTACCACTGTCAATAAGAACATTGACATAATAATTGTTGACTGTTCCTTTCACCCTTATAGTCCTAGGGCTAATATGACCAGATAAAGCATGCATACTCACTTCTGGAATACCAGGACTACAAGAGATAACAGAATCTTCTACTGTATTCAATTCCTCTAAGATTGAATCATCTTGTTCATCTTCATCTCCAATAAGCAAAAAAATCTGGATTTACATTTATGACCAAGTTGTTACCCAGATAATCAACCCTAGAGGGGGGTGAATAGGGTTGATGGCAAACTTTTCTTTTAATAAAAATTCTACCGAGTTAAGAGTCTAGAATAATATAAAAATGAATATAAAGCAGATAATATCAATATGAGCACAATAATAAAGAGAAAGGGATAGAGAGATTCAAACTCGGCGATTTATCGTGGTTCGGTCTACCTGACCTACGTCCACGCCCCAAGCACACCACTTGAGATTTCAATCCACTAATCCAAACTCCTTACAGGTCGAGTTCAAACCTTTACACACCAAGAGTACACCTCTCTTATTTACAAGGTGGAGAAACCTTCCCACCTCACAAGGGTCACACC
>BRYF01000012.1:16535000-16540000 GCA_030159135.1 Actinidia polygama
ATTGAGATAAGGCAATACCATCTGGTGTTCTAGTGATCTTAATCCCCAAGATTACATCTACAACACCTATTCCTTTCATGTCAAACTACTTGTTTAACATTTTCTTAGTAGTTTTGATCATTTCATCACTACTGCTTACAATGACCATGCCATCGACATATAGACAAACAATGACATATTCTCTATTTGTAACATTAATATACACACACTTGTCACACTTTAATTTTAAATCCATTTGACAACATAGCTTTGTCAAATTTTGTCTAAAACATTTTATTGTTACAAGCACGTCTTTGTACTTACCGATTAATCCATCTGCTTTCATCTTTATTTTGAAGATTCATTTATATCCCAAAGGCTTACTACATGGAGTTAGATCCACTAACTTTCAGATGTGATTTTGCAATATGGATCCAACGTCATTATTTATGGCATCTTTCCACAAAGGTCCCTCGGAATAATTCATAGCTTCTCTAAAGCTTTGTGGCTTATTCTCCAACAAGAAGGTTATAAAGTTAGGACCATATCACTTTTATGTCCTAGCACATTTACTACGTCTAGGTTCCTCAACCTCCTGTTCATTCCCCCACTAGTCCTAACTATCCTCAATAACAATCTTTTGAGCTTCCACTCTCGAGTTAGACTAGCATAGATTTGCAAGGGAACACAACTTCAAAAAATAAAGCATTCTCTAATTTCATGATCTTATGTTTATGGATGTCAAAAAAATTTGAGTAACACACCAGAAATTACCAATGAATATGCAATCCATTATATTCGGTCTTATCCTCATTTTTTTAAGAGTAAGCACCGCTACTTTGCAAGACACCCCCACAAAGGCAAGAATTTGTAGGACGGTTGTCGACCATTTCAAAATTCATATGGTTTCTTGTCTGTTTTCTTGCAACGTACATTATTTTAAAGGTAATTATTAGAAAAAATCGCTTCCATCTATAAGTTCCGAGGTAAACCAGAACTAATCAACATGGCATTCATCATCTCTTTAAGAGTGCGATTCTTTCGCTCAACAACTCCATGTTGCTGAGGTGAATAAGGTGCAGTAGTGTGGTGGATAATTCCTTGTTGTGCATAGAATTCACCAAAATGTGCTTCATATTCACCATCTCTATCGCTTTTTAGCACCTTAATCTTTTTGCCAAGTTGATTTTTAACTTCAAGTTTATACTATTTGAATGCACCTATAGCTTTATCCTTGATTTTAAACAAGTAAACATAGCAATATTTCATGTTATCATCTACAAAAGTAATAAAATATTTATTATCACCATGTGTTTGAACAAATTTCATATCACACACGTCATTGTGGATTAGATTTAACAGTTCAAATTCTATCTAAACTGATTGAAAAGAAGATCATGTCAAATTTTTTTCAACATAAACTTGAAATTTGCGATTCGATTCAATTTTAAACTTGGGTATTGTATTTACGATTGAGGGACTCCCACAACTGTTTAGTTGTCTCCTTGCAACAATACACGCTATATAATGTGTCAGTGAGCCCATTGGGAACGTAGTTATAGCATAAGAAGTCAAAATGCCTCCAAGCGTCCATGGCCACAACTATCTGCATATCATGTGCACCTTGAGCAACAACAAGTTCATCTTCCCGCAGGAATCTGGCCAAACAAATGGTGGTTAGGTAGAACAATATTTTCTTTTGCCACCTCTTGAACTATGCACTGTTGAACTTCTCCAGCTTCTCCCCATGGTTTTACAAGAATCGTAGGGAGCACAGACGCAATTACAACGGGTGTCGAGTGTGTCGTAGCTAAAGAAGCAAATCTAGTTGCCTCTTCTAGAGCCGCAACTTTAGCAAACTCTAGCAGCTTACGTTACTGCAGCAACCTCGAATGAAGTATTGATCATCAAAGTATTGCCTCCCATTGTACATTAGATTGAAAAGTATACAAAACAAAGACCAAACTGCGAGAAACGAATAATATAATATTAGCTACAAATATCCCAAAAGTATTAGACTAAAACTGCAATTTTGGGGGGTCAATCTATAATTTTCAAAACAATTAGAGTCAAACTAAAATTACATAATAGAATAAGAAACAATTTTGAATCTGCTCTAAAAAAAATTCAATTCTATTTTTTTCTTCATAAAAAATTCTGCTTTAAGCTTGTTAAGCCAAGAGCAAGATAAAACTGAATATACACAAATGTTTTACTAAAATAAATAAGAATAGATTATATAACAAAAATTACAAAATTGAAACAAAAATAAAATATTGAATCTAAATATGCAGACAAAAAATCTGGACTACTAAGGCTCGTGCACCACACGATTTTCTTAAGACAAATTTGCCCTCACCAGTGTGTTGAGTTCTGATTAGCATCGGCCTCCCAAACTATAACAACAATTTCTGATCAGCAGAACACAACATTGATTAGATCGACAGACGCTAATAATGTTTGGTCTCTCATTAGAATGAACAAGAAAAAATTACATAACCAAAATTACAATAAAATATAGAAGTTGAATATGCAAACCAAAAATCTGGACTATTGAGGCTGATGTACCACACGATTTTCTTAAGGCAGATTCGTCCCTCACTAGTGTATTGAGTTCTGGTGAGCGTCGACCTTTTAGGATATAACAAAACTTTTGATCAGCAAACTAAAAGTGTTTGATCTCTCAATCCAAAACTCAAAATTGGAAGAAGAACTCTAAACTCTCTCTTTGGAATATTTGGATTGTGGGTGCTCTCAATTGTGTTATAAGTACTTAGAACTAAAGAGAGACCAACCTTGTATAGGTAGTGTTATGGACCTTCATTTTCACATGGGAGTAATCCTGGAGTAATGACCAGTAAGTCCAGGTCACAAAACCTGGCCTAACCCATACCACGGACCCAACCCATGCCTATGCTCGGCCCGGGTCGAGGAGCAGTGGCACGCATGTGGTCTAGTGATGTGTTCTCACTTGCCTTACACACTTGAGTATACCATACTATAATTTTCTAGTATATAAGTCTATTAACATTTGATATTCTAACCAATGTGGGATTGAGTGTTTTTCACCATATTCTTGTTAGTTTAACTAGCTAACTTCAAAGGATGATTTCTCATTCATCCCTTATCCATTTTGAATAATCTTATATCATTGGAAAGCTCTTGAGGAGAAGAAAATATTCCCACTTCGTTTCACACAAAAAAGATAAACCAATGTCTAAACTATTTCAGCTTAAAGTTATTGAAATATCATGTTCAAAACATTATATTTCCAATAGTTGCATGTATACATACCATACTCACTACTCTTGAAGATTTATATTTGATTTATTATGTAGTTTATTATGTTTAACTAGTTGAAATCAAAGTGGGCTTTGTCCTCCAACCTAGCGTACATCTCCACCCAGGACATGAGGTCTTGTAGCTCATTTGGAGGGTTTAGCATCAAGTCATCCCAAAGTTTCTCTCTAGAAGTTAGCCCAAGCTTATAATTGACAACCGAAAGCTCTTTTGAGCACGTTTCAATCTTGTTGTACAGCACCCAATACATCCTTTTGTAATTGAAGAGCATTTTTTTATGTCCCTTCCTCACCGTCAAGACAAAACTCACTTTATTTGGTGCTTTGGTGTTGATGACAAACTAAACTACAAAAGACTCGAACAATTGGAGAAAACTCATAATTGAACCCGGAGGGATTTTCTCAAACCCTTTTAGCCCAAGGTCACCTAAGATTGAGAAGAACACATTGCACATCGTGCATCAAGGTGGTTCCAAAGCGTCGTCATCTATCAAAAATGACTAATGACCTCGGATCCGATTTGCCATCATATATTATGAATTTTAGGAGGTCGAACTTCTTTAGAGATTCCATTTTCTCAATCTCGGGTGTGAATGGGGTTCGGTACCTCAGTAAGAGTTGTTCCATCTGAACGGACCATGGAATCCTGGCCTCTGAAGGGAGGATTGATCTTGCAGCTGCCGCTACCTTTGCTACCAGTTTTGCCCACAAGTCTCCTTCTTCCCTGCCTCACTTGGCATTTAGATGATGACGAAAGTTCCTGCCAGAATTAGTTCAGCTCAGTAGATCCCTACATCTGCCTAAAGTCATAATTCGGCTATCACCATGACTTTATACCTTGTCATAATATGATAGAGCTTACATGCCTTTCGAGAAACCCTAAGGTGTGGCCTCTCGCCCGACCACCCTCACCTCGGATGATAATTCATTTACCATGTAGGCATATATGTTGAGGTTATTAGCCACTAAGACTTGCCTCATTTCTTTTATTTTGTCCATGTGTCTTATGGCAGCATCTTTGTGATCTTCATCACCGACGGGTGAAACTGTCCTTGCCTTTTCCCGAAGGGGCACATGCCCACCCTTTGAGCATCGTCCAATAGCTTTGTTCCCCTCTCACCCAGTGTTCTTTGCATGAGAGGGAATTCCCATTAACCTTCTGATTTGCTCCCAAAAGTGAATTTCTTTCTGCAAGTATACGGGCCGCGAAGCAATATAAAATCTCAAAGTCTGAGTATCGTCCCACGAGAAGCAATGCCAAAATGAACAGAAGAAAACTTAAATACTTCGACTCAACCCTAACTTAATCCTAGCTTATACTTCTAAAAAAAAGAGAAAATAAAAATCTTGTATTGAGTTTTGAAAGACTTAAACTAAGTCTAAATTACAAAAGCAATTAAAATTGATTTAAACTTTATAAGAAAAATGACTCAGAATCAATTGATCCAATCAATCTGATTTCCCTGAATGCCAATGGAGGCTTTTTATAACTCAAATCCTTCGACTACGTTGTGAGTCTCAGATTCGGAAGATTTAGCTTTAAAACCAATGATTTTTTTTCAATCTTCAACTTCTAGAATAAATTTAGTTATTATAATCAAGGACGCGCTTCATCGATTCGCGCAACGCATATATTAAATCCAACTCACGCATAAACATTACAAGGCAGCGTATATACTGAGTGAGGTATTCATGCATAAACGTTACCGAACATAATAGAAC
>BRYF01000012.1:16595000-16602500 GCA_030159135.1 Actinidia polygama
ATGTAGAAATCTGGGCACGAGCAACTAATAGTCAAAATTGCTCAAGATGGTAACCCCGTTCACCTGCGCAAAGAAATAAATGTTACTGGTCGGGGTAAGACCGCTCAAAACTCATCTGGCACGGTGATGAGATCGTAAGAGATAAATCTACTAGACAAAGCACAACAGAGAAATTAGAGAGCAATAGCTTATGAATTGCGATTGCAGTTATCTCTTTCTAGAGAATTATAAGCGATTTTAATAGATGAAGATTTCACAAACGTGTACGAAGATCGCGACGCAATCATCGGACAACTGCGTAAGGAAACCGTGGCCAGAGATAGCGACGTAATGAGTGGAGATTATCATGTGGAGGTAGTGCCACAGTTATAGAAGATCGTGGTAAAGATGGAGTCAATCATGTCCATCTCGGTTTGGAGAGATTGGCGACATAAATTACCTAGCTACAGGCGTTGGCGATTTGGGATACTGGGAGGAGAACACGAGCGATGTAAGGCAGCTTGACATGTTGAGTGGCGATCATAAAAGTTATTGGCGACGTGACTTTCTCAGATTTTGGCGGCATGGCCATCTCGTGGATGATGTGGCGACACGGTTACCTCGGGTTATGGGGTGTTTCTTCTTCTAGAGTAATTAATTTGAGTAGGTAAAAATTCATTCCTCATCAAATTTAATATAAGCTTAGTCACAACAAACACCTTCATAAGTGTATGTGCATGGTCCACATGGAGAGTACAAAAAGGGAGAATAATCACTTGCCATAAGCTTTGGATCTCACATCAAGATCAAGGTCACATGAACTTTTTTTAAACTATGTCATCGCCATAACGCAACCTCACAATTTTTTCATGTGTAAATCTCTACGCGAAAGAATTCTCTCCGGGCAAAATTTGGACGGGACGATGTTGACCGAGCACTGTGTGCCCCACACATAACTTCATTTTATCCGTTCATGTTTTGAAGTCCTATTCCCATATCAGCCATGAGAATTATTAGAATTTTTAAACTATGTGATTTGATTATATTTATTTTTAATAAAATAAATTGCTTTATTTTAAAATTACACTTGACAGCTAAGATATGATCAACAACGTTTATATCTAAAACATTATGCATTTAATTAAAAAATAAAAAAGGATGAATGTTGGATACCTTACTTGTAGTTATAGGATTGGTAGTCACTTTAGTATAGCACAAGCTCTGGCATTCAATTCAAGGCTTTAAGCAACCCAAAGCTGCCAATGCCACCAACAGTCTAGTCAGTTGTTGTGCCCCCAGCATGCACAAGTGCATTAGAGAATTGGAGGAGACCCTTTCATACTCATATCCGAAACTCAATTCTATTTTCATATTTATATTTATATTTAATACTTCGACGAGTATTATATATGGCTATCAAACTTAAATTCAAACCTAATCAGGTATCAGGTATACCCAATATCCAAATCTTAACAAATTAAAATTAAATTAAAATCCTCAAAAGTACAAATTTAACATATTTATATATCAAATTCGAACATACTTCGTAAAAAACCTTTCGAATACCCCACATACTACAAATAATTTTTAATTTAGTTCAGGCATCACATACTACTCTAAAAAAATATTAATTCATCAAAGTTCATGCATCACATTCTTCATCCCCCTAACTCTTTTATGATATATATATTGAGCTCGGATCAGGTTCGGGTATTTGGGTATGGAGGTCGTCACGCCATACCCGACTGGATATTTAGCCATTCTCCTCGTATTCACCTCCATCTGGTGAAAAATTAGGTAAAATTCATACCCAAATGGCGAGATTCCATCAAGTTTAGTTTGGCCGGAATTATCATAAACGCTACCCAATAAGGGATGAGTAACTCGATAAATTAAAGAGACACTAGAAAATCCCTAAACATTTCACTTTTTTAAGTCTAAAGACAGGTAAATAATTTTATAAGGCAAAGGACACCATGACAAATATACCCTCCCACAAATTGTAATTTCACTTTAAAAATCACTCGTACCACAGTGACCTCACCCACCCTCTGAGCGGTTGGCAAACTCAACTCCGACCGACTACCAACTCCTATGACCTTACCTCCGACCTCCGACCACTTAAGTGACCTTACCTCCTGCCGCCGACAAACGGCAATTTTAGCATTGGAAGTTCATTAACTTTTCTATTTTAGTGAAATTTCACTAAATTTTTTGGGATTTTTTTTGGTTAAAACTTCCAAAGCAAAAGAGCATGTTTTATGGTAAAAACATGAGATGTAAGAGGGGGTGAGAGAAATGCACATATCTCACAACTTTATTGATCCGAGGCAAAAAAATTTACTGATCTTGCTGTTAAAATGCTATTGAAATTTCACTAATTCTTAATCCCGGAAAAAAAATAAAAAATAAAAATTGTAAACTTTAAGAATTGCGTTTCACTGAATTCACCATTAAAAGTCATTTTTAATAGAAAACTTCAATGACATGAAACTAGTGATTTTTTCTAAAATAAAAACTTTTGTATCCAAGCATAACAATTCGAATCTAGTAAAATTTCAATTTTTACAGTAAAAAATTTATAAATTCAGTAAATTTACTGAATCCATTAGCACAATAGCAACAGAAAGAAAAAACAAATGAAAAAAAAACACATTATTTTTCAAAAACCCATTTGGAACTGTCTATATTTATAATAAATTCAGTAAATTCTCACTATTTTATTAAAGAAATCTCAACATATTCCTAAAGCCCACCATCAACACACCCAAAAAATTTCAACACAGGGATTTTCAGAAAATCAAAACTACGTACTTGACCTTCAACATCATATGAGAGAGAGAGATGAACTTGTGACATAATAGATGGCGGTGGCGGTGGCGGTGGCGGTGGCGGTGGACAACGTAAGCTTATCCTTACACTACTAGGTTGTATTTATTTTGAGGAATTTTTTACTAATTACTCCAAAATTAAATGCATTTTAATAAGTTTTTTTTTTATTTAATTAAGAAATTTTAAACACAACTCAACGAGTAATGAGTAACCCGATAAATTAATGTTTAAAAATACAAAGACGTGTGTGAAAATGTAAATATTTATGATAAATTATAAAAATAGTCCTTGTAATTTTACTTGTCTGTTATTTTGTCTATGTATTTTTAAATTAAGTGGTTTTAATTTTATGTTTTGATTTTCTGCCCTAATCGGTCCAATTGGTAAGGCCCATTATATTTTTTAAAATATTTTCACACTTGCATGACATATACCATCATTTGAGGGATAAAATTGACCTTTTTTTTTCATTCCCACCCAATTCTCAATATAAATCACATAAATTCCATTGTAATCTCACCAACCTCATTGTAAATTATCATCAAATGAGGTTACACATCGGTCATATACTAAAAATTCATTCAAAAACCTAACTTTCATTACCAATTGGGCTGAAAAAGAGGGAAAAAATCAAAATATAGAGTTAAGTCACAGTATTTGAAAATGTAGGGACCAAAATTGAAGTTAAGAAAAACTATAGGGACTATTTATGAAATTTACCCCAAATATTTATAAAGTATTTTGAGATATATTTGAAAGGGTAAATTGTATAAAAGTTTCTGTAGTTTTACCTATTCATGATTTTGGTCTCTTTATTTTTAAGTACTGCTATTTTAACCTTATATTTTAATTTTTTACCTAATCAATTCAATTGATAATGTCCGCTATGTTTTTTGTTTGATTTTTAACTTTTTCAATATGTATCATCATTTGAGGAACAAAATTGACTCTTTTTTTTCCGATTCCCACTATAAATCGCTAAACCCTATTGTAATTTGTCCAATCCCACTATAAATCGCCATCAAATGAGGCCAGGTGTTGGGAATGTGCTGCAAACCATCCAACAACCTAACTTTCTTTATTAATTGGATTGATTAGGCGAGAAAATCAAATATAGGGTTAGAATCGCGCGATTTGAAAATATAGGGACGAAAATCCAAGTTGAGACAAACTATATAGACTATTTTTATAATTTACCTTATTTAAAATGTGTATTAGGATGCTAAATATTTTGATATTATTTCCACTCTAATCAGACCCATTATAAATTATACAAACATTTATATTCTACCTAGAGGGAAAGGGAAAAGAGGGAACCGGGGTCCCTGCAGGGAGGGGGCTCCCCGCAACCAAAACGACGTCGTTTGGCGTGCGAGCAGTCCAAAACGATGTCGTTCTAATTAAAAAAAATGGCCCAAAACGACGTCGTTTTGGATCTATACATTTTTGGGGTAAAATGGCATCGTTTTGGGCTGGGCTGGGCGCCAAAACGACGTCGTTTTGGCTCCCTGCACTCACCCCGTAAGGAAGCCGCACTGTAGCATCCCCAAATCCGGAAAAGAGATGTCAAGGTTTGAACCCATGGAAAAATAGCCCAAAATTAGGAGCCTTTTTATATTTACTGTTAAGTAAACATATTTATTTACCGTTCACATTCTTAAATTTCTAAAATCATGGCTTCACGTATTCATTCTTGTAAAAGCATCTCCAACAAAACTAGTCACGATTCTCACTTTTTTACTTTAATTAGCCACTTTTTCAACATATACTACAACAATGTTATTTATTTTACATATTTTCCTTTAAAATAATATTTTTCTACGGTCTCTTCCAAATACAAATCTTAGAGCAACCAAAAACACAGCATTTTTCAATGGTATCTAATCAAACAAGTACAAACAAAAAAACTAAAGAAGTACATGAATGGAGATAACAGAGAGAGAGAGAGAGAAAATGCCTAGATCAAGGGTCATCAAAAAGCTCGCAGTCCATGGCTTGGCCAAGCTCAACCAAACGGGCTTTGGTCTAGTTCATGGCTTGGAGAGCCCAAGCCCGACCTAAGTCCAGGATAGTATGGGTTGAGCCTGAATTCAATTTTGAAGTCTGTGACCCATCTCAATGCATTATTTTTTTATAACATTTTACATTTTATATGTAAAGATTTAATATCTATGGATAATTATATGTAATTACGCATTAATTTTTTCATCTTTGATATTTTTAATCTTTTAATTTAGAATAAAATATTTTTTTAAAAAAAAAATATTTAAAAACCTATAGGCCTAGGCCCATGGACAGAGGACTTGAGTCTCATCTTTTTGACTCATAACTCGGCCTGACCCGTTGACCAGTTAAAATTTGCCAAAACCGACCCGAGCCCAGCCCAACAAAAAATAGATTGGGCCGGGTAGCCTAGATGATTTAGGGGTGTAGTTTTCTCTACGAGATTGGTGTGCGTGAGACGGAGAAAAACTAAAAATAATATTTTAGGCATAAAAAATACAATAACTAGCGTACAGTGCCTAACCACAATTGACTAGACACTGTAGCATTATGTTGTTTTAGCTAGCCTTTTTAACTAGCTTTTGACTAGTTTATTTTAATCAAAATGCTAGTTTAGCTAATCTGTTGTAGTTGCTGATTAAATTGGGGCATATTTTGCCTTTACTCCCAAAATGATGAATTTTGTATTATTCAACCGACAGATAAGTTCTTGCTTGCTCTTTGGACAAAATATATTTTATCTAAATCTTTATTACTTGATTTTACTCGAATTTGAACCAGAAATATCTTTACTTTACTAAGGTCTAAAATAAATACGAGAGTCGTAGACGATTGTTTGACTTATCTAAATTAATGAGTCACCACTAAATTTATAAACGGCTCGACAAGTACTGACCAATTTAAATAAAACATTTGTAAAAGAGATGATGGCACAAAATTAAATAGAACTAATATTTTGGATATTTTAAAGTGGAAAGAAGGGATCGAGAATTAGTAAGGGGGAAGGAGTACATATCAAACAAACCACCAAGAATCATGTGATGTAGGGTAACAAATTGCATGTGAACGAGAAGAAAAAAGGAAAGTGGACACGAGTTGGCAGGGGAACATCAATAGATTAAGAGAAAGGACCACATCTATGAATGAAGGGTCACATTGATTTCTATTTTGTGGGATGAGAAGATGGTCAACATGGTTATGGAGTGAAGGCTACCTGACATCTTGGGCCCCAATCAAAAATCTATACTTCTGTTTGAATTAAGAATTCCTAAGGATTTGTGGAGAAAAAAAAAAAATTCAAAACGTGTTTCCATTAATATTTTATTCTACAAATCCCTAATCCTTAAGGTTGTTCAGGGATTTGCCGAGAAAAAAAAAAGAAAGTTAAACGATCTAACCGTTCGGAACTATGAATCCCCTACCTTTTTCAAAGTTAGAAGATCTAATAAGTGATAATTTATTAGAGAGAAGGAGTGCTTGCAATAAGGAAGGGCTTCATAAAATCTGTGCCATTTCCAACCATACATCGCAATCAGAAATGAAAAGAGCATTTTTTGCTAAATGATGAGCTACCTTATTACCAGCGTGTCTTCCCGTCCGGTACTCTATTTGTCGAAACCCAAATGCAGCATTCCTAATGTTATCAAGAATAACTTCCAGTGGAGCCAACTCTTCTTTATGGTGATGACTTCAACTAGCTTGCAGCTACCGCATTCAACAACATAAGAAATCATCATCTCACACTACTATGGTAGCGTCCAAATACTCCCGTCTTTACTTCTGCGTTGAAGTCGACTCTTGAAGCCGGCAATGACACAAATAAAGCCTCCTTAATATTACCCCAGATTCCTCTATAATAGGGTTTTTGAGAGCCTACGTAGCGTTGCCGGAAATTCTCATAAAATGTCTGCAGTTTAAGAGACAGAGAAGTGAAAATAAAAAACACAAGAGACGATTAGTTATAGAAGCACAAGAGAGTTAAATCAATGGAATAGAGTAGGATCAAACTTGTCACAAATTTGACATAACCTGATTTATTGTTGTTGGATCCAGCCCATTAATAGAAGCCCAGCCCAGATGAATAGTGAAACACTATTGGGCCCAAGCCCAAGCCCAAACCCAGATGAATAGTCACCAATTGATATTGATAAGAGGAAGGAGTTGCGTGCTGTGTTTGTTGAAGGTTGTCTTTGTTGACAGTCAGAAAGAGAGAGCAGCAGAGTCCAAGATGGAGGCCACCGCCTCCTCCCGAAGTCTAAATTTGTGGGCAAGGATGAGCTCAGCCATGAGCTCATCATCTCCTCTCCCGGCTATAAATTCAGAGGTTGCCAGAGGCAAAAATCAGAGTGGTGTGGCAAGATGTAGTCCAGAGGGGGATTACCGTGGACACACAGCTTGTTGCTGTGTGCAGAGAGGGGCTGGGGGAATTGCTCTGTGAGAGAGCAGAGAGGGCTGTATGTGTTTGGGGGGAGTGCTATGGTGCTAGTGAGAGCACAGAAAGCACACAGAGAGGTAACTGTGAGAGCAAGACAGAGAGATAGTAAGAGATGAGAGAGTGCTGAGAGGTGAGTGGAGATGAGCTCCTCCCTATTGTACTCATAGTAATTCATTCTGTGATTAATGGATTATTGGTTCCTCTCCGTGGACGTAGGCATTGTTGGCCGAACCACGTAAATCTTGTCTTGT
>BRYF01000012.1:16650000-16652500 GCA_030159135.1 Actinidia polygama
TGCGAAGGGACCAGGGCTTGGGTTTGCCGGTGGAGATAGTTTTGGGCTAGGCTCATAATCTCTTTGGACAATTTTATTTATTTTTTATTTTCTTCTAGATACAATCTGTTTGCGGACCTGATGGGTTGCACCTGGAAACGTTTCAGCTGTTCCGAACAATCCCCTATGCACCTATAAATATTAGTTCATCATTTTCATGCATTCATTCGAGCCCTTCACTCTCGGCAGATACATACACTTTACATAATATAATAGAGAATGCTATAATCTACGTGCGTAAAGACTATTGTATCTATGGAAGCAGACATCTAGTAATTGTAGCATCAAATCGAGGGCGTAAATATATGTTAAAAAAATTGTGTTTTAACACAGATCTCAGTCTACTCAATTTAGCTATGTTTTTGCATTTTGGTTATGGAAGTCTAGTTTTACAATTTCTTTTGTTTCTACAATGCTTTGTTGAAATCTGTATAGTTTCTATTTTTAGAAAAGTATAAAAGATTATGTTTTTGTTTATTTTTAAACTTTGTGTGTACAAAAATTCAGAGTTTCTGTTTTTCTACATAAATATTCTTCAATTAATATTTGTACAGATATTTCCTAGATTCTTTCCTTATGGCACATGTTGGCACCCACATTGGGCAAAGATGAGCACTTGCATGCACACTTGGGCAACACTTCAGCACTATACATTTTGAAGGCCAGTTGACTTCAGCACTATCCATCTAACTTGTACCCAGGCTCATATTACTTGCACCCCAGACATGCTTGATTTGTAATGACCCACCCAAGGCGCATATTACTTGTACTTGGGCACATTTGATTTGTAACAATCCAAGTGGTGTACTAGTCCAATAACTTAATAATCTTAACCACATAGCTAAAATGTTTAGGCTCAAGGTTTAAGTATTTTATAAGGCTCCTTAAATATCCGACCAACTATATGTCCCCTACCGATGTAGGACGGACGAGGTATCACAATTCATCCCCCTTAAATCCGCGACGTCCTCATCGCATTGCCCATAACCTCCCCCTTGGCTGATGATGCGAGATAGTAACTCATAAGTAGATACATGAAACACTAACCCAGAGCCTCTACTCCTCTAACTGCACCACAACGGAGCCCTCCATGAGACTAGAGTTGGCTTTGATATCATTTGTAACAACCCAAGTGGAGTACATACCCATCAACTTGATAGTCTTAATCATATGGCTAAAATATTTAAGCCCAAGTTATTATTAGTAGCCCACTTGATTTATTATATATTAGACTAAAAATTCTCAACTCACCGACGTGGGACGGGATATCATAATCTACCCCCTGAATTATTCGACGCCCTCGTCGAATTGCCTAGAATTTCCCCATTGGATGACAATGAGTTCGGGTCAACGGCAAGCCTTTCACATATGATGGTCAGTCTTTCACAAATGGCGGTGAGTCGTTCAGGTCAACAGAATACTTGATCCAAAGGGCAAGAGAGAGAAAGCTTTGTATTGGTGAAGAAAAGTAGAATGCAAGTCCTACATGCCTCGCTTTTCGAATCATCCAAGTAACCATGTAATTGATATTATTTATAAGTTACCATCTCCAGTAATATTATAATATGTCAGATCGCTGAATTAAGATAAAGATATGATCTTATCACTAAACTGAAAATTTTCCAAATAAAAAAGAGACAAGACAGAGAGAAGGTGAGGAACATTAGGGTCTTTTTACCTCTTAAGACTCCGGGAGTTATCATTATACAATTTTCCTTCCACTAAATTGATATTAAGTCTACATACTACTGTTATGAGATTTTCCCAAGATAATAAAACACCTAAAAACTGGCATGACATTTCTTGGACGTTTCAAAGGAGAAGTTCATTCATCCAGCTACAATTAAAATTCCATTATCTTTTTAGATGTAATTATATTACCATTATTTAAAAACAAAGAAAAGTAAGCTCATTATATCTAGAAAAATGTACATATTTTAAGTTAGTTTCTCTGTCGTATATTGAAAATCTTCTTTTAGAATGTCATATATTTTATTTACTGATTTTTGACTTAACCATATATTTTGAGACACCAAAAAATAAATAATAATACTTCAATATGATACGGAGATAATGATATTAAAGTAGCTGTAACTGCATTGTATAATGCATACAAAACAAAATATCTCATACAACGAATGACTAACACCGCCATTTCTACACCTTTCATTAGTGGCGTATGAGGTAAGAACGTTTGGAGTGCAATAACTAACATTTGTAGTAAAAGTGCTAGTGTTTCATCACGCACTGAACTTTTTAAATACTTAGATATCAACTTTAGTGATTTTCTAACGGATAATGAGAAAAAAACTCTTAATATCTTGGCATGGTGAAGAGACCACACAAGAAATTTTTTGATACTTTCTATTATGACATGTGATCTACTAACTCATACGACATCAACTGTGGCATTTTTGACAACTTTTAGTGCAGTTAATCGGTAAATAAACGAAAGAAGAAG
>BRYF01000012.1:16752500-16757500 GCA_030159135.1 Actinidia polygama
ACAATGAGCTGATCATACATGTAATTACGGGATGATTTGCATAAGAACTGCTGAAATGCTACCAGAGGATTACGAGGTAATTAAGGACGACGTGGGGAACTATGATCAAACCCAAATTGTCGCATTATTCGACAAGCATCATAATAATCTGCCTATATGTCAAAATCACTAGTCAATCCTGGAAGCCAACTAAATAGCATCATAATAACTGCCATAACCTCAGCATTAGACCATTGAGCTGACTCTACTACTGTAAGGTTTAAAATTTTTCTTTTATATAGTTACGTATAATTATGACGTCACAATGCCATATATATATATATATATATATATATATATATAGTGGCGTACCTACGTATGGCCGAGCGGCAGCGGGCGCTGCCACTGGATTTAAAAAAAAATAACCTGACCCAATTACACGAGCTAAATTTCCGCCGGAAGCATACTCCAAGAACAAATTATAAAACTTCTCGCCGCTTTCGAAGCTGAAATAGCCACCAAAGCACCGAATAATTTGGGGGCAATCTTGAAGCTCCTCCAAAATCAATTTCTCACTCATCAACAAAGCAGAGTGCGAAGACCCACATGATTTCATAGCCATCAATTGAGGAATTCGAAGATTTTGGCTTCTGATTATTGCTAAATTCATAGTCCCAAACTCCCAAAACTTCCATGGCCGATTGTTTCACCGTGAACCCACTCCATGGGTTGAATTTTGAGGTTTCTCTCTCTAGAACTCTGGAGCAGAGAGCAACGTAAACAGAGGCCACAACTAACTAGTTCTGTGGGATCCTAGTATATATAGGATTTTGTTTTGTTTTGTTTTGTTTTGTTTTGTTTTGATTTGATTATTATTTATTGTATTGATGATAGGGATGGTGTACTGTGCGGTGGGTGTTGGTTATTTTATAAATTGAACCACGTGATAGTGTTGAAAGATATTTTTTAGGGTAAATTTTAGTACTTGTCCTGTAGTTTATGAAATGTTTCTCTTTGGTTTATGTGATTCTTATTTGAATAAATAATTTTTAATCAGTTACAATGTAGTCTCTCTATCCAAATTTGTTAAGAATGATAATGGATTTTTTTTTGTCTTTTCTTTCAATTGTTTGGATACTTTCGTAACGGATTTGGATGAAAAGACCGTATCGAATATGATTGAAAGTTGTAGCCTCCTAGTTGTTGAAATTATAACTAAAGGGATCTAATTGAACTTTAAATCAATTTAAGTGACCCATGGTGAAATTTAACCTATTTTCGTTTTTGTTTTCGTTTTGATGAGAATTTGGGCTGAAATAGAGTACCAAACCATGTTTTAATAAGCAAATGGTTGTTATGGATGTAGGAATCGTTTTTCAGATTTATTTATTTACTTTTAATAAAAGTCCCCCGCGGCTTGGACTGTGATTGTATATTGAAAGAGACATATTCGACACTATAAATAATAAAGTTATTTTACAAAGGTTTCAGAATATGAAACAACGAAGGGGATTAATATAGTTTGTCATATTAATTTTTAGTGTTGTTTTGTGTAAGAAACATTTGTTATCTATATTGAATTTTGAATGTTATTGTATTATTTTTATTTCTTAAAATTTATCATTTTACCTATATGCAATTGCTCAAGAGTATTTTCCGCCTCCACTGAATAAAATTTCTGAGTCCGCCACTGTGTAGATATATATATATATATATATATATATATATATATATATATCATTACGAGCTATGGTGAGATTGATCCCATTTATTTTGATTGGGCCACTTGGTGTTTATTAGGTTGAGTGAGAGAGTGGGCTAAGCTAACTTGATTTTGGGGGATGCAAACCGCTCTTGTTCGGATTTGAGGTTTAGCACGGCGTTTCATCCTTAAATCAACGGGCAGTCTAAGCATACCATTCAGATTTTGGAGGACATACTTCGGGCGTGTGTACTTGATTTTGGGGGATCATAGGAGAATCATCTACATTTAGTAGAATTGGTGTACAACAATAGTTATCAAGCGAGCATTAGGATGGCAAATCTTGAGGCATTGTACGGTAGACCATGTAGGTCACTGGTGTGTTGGACCGACGTTGGGGAGATAGCGATTTCAAAGTCAGATTGGGTTCATGATACCACCCAGAAAGTAGTCTTGATTAGGAAGTGTTTACTCACGGCGCAGATTCGTTAGAAGAGTTATGCCGACTGAAGGAAACGTCACTTGGAGTTTAATGTGGGAGATCATGTATTCTTGGAGGTTTCACCCAAGAAAGGATTAATGCGTTTTGGGCATAGCGGCAAGCTATCGCCAAGGTTCATTGGACCATTTGAGATTCTAGATCCACTTGCTTTGCCACCAAGGTTGGCCAATGTGCATAATGTGTTTCATATTTCCATGTTGCGAAAGTATGATCTCGATCCTTCACACAATTTGGATTGGGGTATTTGACCATCAACAAAGATGTCAGTATGAGGAGCGACCAATTCGTGTATTGGACACGCGGGGAACAAGTGCTTAGAGGGAAAACCATGCCATTGGTGAAGGTTCTATGGCTTCATCATGGCATGGATGAGGCTACGTGAAAGCGCGAGTCCGAGATTTGCGCGAAGTATCCAGATCTATTTAGCTCATCTGGCACGTTTATCTAATTTTGTGAACGGAATTTTTTTATGTGGTGGAGGTTGTAAGGTTTAAATTTTCTTTTATAGTTACTGATAATTATGATGTCACAATGTCGTGTGTATATAAATACATATGTTTATATATATATATATCATTATGGGTTGTGGTGAGATTAGGCCCATTTATTTTGATTGGTCCACTTGGTGTTTTATTAGGTTGAGTGAGAGAGTGGGCCAAGCTAACTTGACCCATGGTGGTTTTGAGTGGGTTGGGAGCCAAACAAGGCCTAAGGCCCAAGGAGGGGCATTTATTCCTCTTTTGACCGAAGTCATTCATTTTACTCTTACATTTACTCTCTTCTCTCTCTCTAGGGCTTCCATTGTGAGCTTAGATTGGTGTGTATTGGAGTGAGACTTGAGTGGTAGTTCTTGGAGCAAGATTATCTACTCAACGAGGTCGTCGATTTGAACCAAGAAAGCTTGGAAATAGAGTTCTAGGGTTTACTTCATCTTCTTCACCATTGTTGGAGCTGTCTTGTTTGGATTTAAGGTAAAGGGTGTTTTCCTTGTGAGGTTTAGCTTTGGGTTGTTGTTAATGGCTTATATAAAGCCTATTGAGCGATTATTTTGGGTATTGAACCCTAAATCTAAAACTTGGTTTGAAATGAAAATCCGGAGTTCTGAGATCTGGAAATCTATTTTTCTGCGTTGTCTACCGGTAGTATTTTTTCCTTTACCGGTAGTGATTTTTCGTATTTAGCCACTGAATGGTCCTCTACCGGTAGTGATTTTTTAACTACCGATAGTGATGTCTATCGGTAGTCATTTTTTCACTACCAGTAGTGAATTTTTGTATTTTTTCTTTGGATTGCTCTGTCTACCGGTAGTGCCCAGATTCCTATCGGTAGTGACCTGCATAAATAGTTTGTGAAATCTTTTTGAAGTAAATGAAATTGATTATGGTTATGCTTATGAGCATGGGTTATAGTAAATGCATTTCAATTGTTTTGATAATAGTTTACTATGGACTAGTTGAATGTTTGTATAGTTTGTTGTGTGCATTGAAACTTTTAGTAAAATGTAATGTTTATATGTGTGGAAAGTTGGAAATGGTTTGGGAATGACATGCTAGGATATACCGAATTAGGTATGCCGTGTATTCAGAATAAGATGGCTTAGATTAAGTCGAAGTTAAAGTCCTAGATGACAATTGTGGGACGGTAGGGAGTGTCACCCCTTCGGTGAAAGTCCAGAAAGTGGCAAAACTTGAAAATCCTAGATGAAAAATGTATACACAGAAGGCATGTCAAAGCCTACGGTGAAAGTCCGGGAAGTTGACAAAATTGAAGTCCTAGATGGCAAATATATACACGGAAGGAATGTCAAAGGCTACGGTGAAAGCCCGAGAAGTTGACAAACGATAGAGATGTTAAGGTCTACAATGAAAGTTTGAGGAGTGGGTCGGATGTTGTCTCATGTGCTTGGTGCATATTGAGGTTGGTTAGGTATACGATCCTAGGTGTGTCATTCAAATTGATAAGAGTTTTGCTTTTTGAAAAAAGCTAGAATTTGAGAAATAATAGAATGTGAAATGATGTGTGCTTTTTTTGTGTGTGAAAAGCTGGTAATATGGTAAATATGGATGATTTGTGAAATCATAAATTGAAATCAAAATTATATTTTGATATGAACGAAGTCATGTTTTAGTGCAATATATTTTCATTGTATAGTTATGTAGCATGATTTTGGTTTGAGACATCAAGTCCGTTATTAAATCTTTTCAAAGAAACCTACCTTTACTAAAATGAATTTTAGGTACCGAGGGTTATCCTGATTCGTGAGGTATTTTGATTGCCATTTACTTTTCTTTTGTCTAGAAAACATGTAAATGTATTTTGGGAATTGTAGTTTTCTTTTGGCTCGGTGTGGGCATTATCTATGTACTATTATTTTGTTGTGTATTGATAGCTCATGGAGAGCAAGATTCGACGGGAGGGATTTATTTATTGTATTTTGATGTAATGATAGTTATTGTCATATTATTTAGTTTGACTTTTTCGCATTTGAGTTGTTTGCTTACGTGGTCGGGTCTTGGTTTGACCGGGGCATGACAATATAGTATCAGAGCTCTAGATTCGAATACCTATGAGTCGTGGGGTGGTTGAGCCACAATTGTTTTGGTGTCTAGTTATTAAGGAATAAAATGAGAGTATTATACATGTAATTAAGATAACATGTACGGGGCTTTAGTTTCGAATATCTATGAGTCGTATGGTGGTTAGACTACATTTGTTTTGGGGTCTAAGTGTTAAGGAGTAATGCCAGTGTGCTATCTATGTAATAGGAATAACATGACTATACATGGTATCTTGTTATTGATTTACATAGTGTGTGGC
>BRYF01000012.1:16822500-16825000 GCA_030159135.1 Actinidia polygama
AACCTCAAAAATTACAGAGTTTCTTATGAAGATTTGCTCACCATTGGTGACATCTTAATAAGTGGTGAATATTTTCTTATTAGAACACACATGACGAGTAGCACCAGTGTTCACCCACCACTCTTTGGTGTTAAAGCTAATCATATTCACCTCTGTCATTGCCGCACACAGGTTTAAATCATATACTCCATTGGAGAGATTCTCCGTGGTCATGTTGGCTTGAGCATGCCTAGACCTTTAGTGTCCATTCCTTTGGTTCTTGCGACTACGATAATACTTAGCTGATGGTCATTTTAAATAAACCATTAGCTAAGTACTACTTCTTCACATAAACTCCGTCCTTAGTCCGGACAAATTTGTTTGACACAAAAACAAGCTTAAAAACATGCTTGCTGAGCAGAGATCCCAAAACAAAATTCTTGCGGATTTTCGACCCATATAGTATATTATTCTGTGTTAGCTCTTTTCCCGAGATCATTTTCAGCATGACTTTCACTTTCCCTTCAACCTTGGAAATTACAGAGTTTCTCATGAAGATTTGCTCACCATTGGTGACACCCTAATAAGTGGTGAACATTTCCTTATTATACCACACATGACAAGTAGCACCAGTGTCCAGCCACCACTCTTTGGTGTTAGAGCCAATCATTTTCACCTCGCCAATCATTTTCACCTATGTCATTGCTGCACACAAGTTTAAATCATTTACTCTATTGGAGAGATTCTCCATGGTTATGTTGGCTTGAGCATCCCTAGGCCTTTTGGGGCCATTCCTTTAGTTCTTGTGACTACGATAGTCCTTGGCTTGATGTCCACTCTTGTCGCAAATGTAGCACTAGCTAGTGAACTTGAAGTTGCCCTTAGCCTTTGCCCCAAGACTTGTAAATTTCTTCTTGTTATTCTTAGAGCTTTGGCCCTGCTCCACCACATTAACCTTCACTTTGTATTGAAAGTTTTGGTTTTTCTTTTTCTCAGAAAACCCATTGTCTTCCTTAATTCGGAGTTGCACAATCAAGTCTTCCAGGTTCATTTACTTTCGATTGTGCTTAAGATAGTTTTTGAAATCCTTCCAGGAAGGTGGAAATTTTTCAATCATCCTAGCTACTTGAAAAGTTTTGCTCAGTTGCGTCCCTTAGGCATCAATTTCATGTAGAATCACCTTGAATTCTTGAACTTGGCTAAACACAGTTTTAGAGTCCACCATCATGAAATCAAGAAATTTGCCTACAACAAATTTCTTGACGCTGGCATCCTATATTTTGTACTTTTTCTCCAAGAATTCCCACATCTCTTTGGCAGTTTTCTTGGCACAATACACATTATAAAGTATATTGTCCAAACCATTTAGGACATAATTCCTACAAAGTAATTCAGCATGCCCCTAAGCATCTCTCGCGGCAATCACCTCACGATTGGTTTTACCATTGCTCATGACCGGAGCATCTTCTTGTAGAAACAGAGCCAGACTCAGAGTCGCCAAATAGAATAGCATTTATTGCCATCTCTTAAAGTCGGTTCCATTGAACCATTTTGGCTTATCTGCATAGCTCACCGGTATGTTCGTCTAAAATGGTTCCAACACAAGAGCGGAAATAAGAGCGGGGATGGCCAATCTAGTATTGGCCCCAATAGCAAGGGGTGCCTCGTTAACATTCTAATCATCTCCGGCATTTCCAAAGAGTCCGATATTATCAACTGTTTCAGTTGCCATTTGCATTTAAAACACAAAATTAGTAATATCAAATCAAAAAATATAATTCCATTGTTTTCGACTAATAAATTTAGAAATCAAAAATCGTTTGTTATTAAACAAACAATCTAAAATTAAATTTTGTCTTAAGATTGTAATTTAAATTCCAAGAAACTACTGAATTTAGATGTGAAAAATAAAATAAAAAATTAATTTAAGATTTATACTATAAGATTATAACAAAACATAAACTTCGTATTTAAATAAACAATAAATAGAAAATAAAATCGAGGTCAACGTTCAACAATTTCTCATTAAGACAGAATTCATCTCGTCACTTTGTACTTACGTCTAATTGGCAACTGTCTCTCAGGATGCAACGGTCACGCGCACAAAAAATAGCACTATTTCTGTGTGTTCGGCGAATCAATTAGCAGTGTTGCTCTCTTACAATGACTCTAATGCAGAATGCTAGAAGCCCTATATTTTTTTGTCACTGATGAACTCTAAAATTTCTATGTATTATGAACTTACAGGATTTATAAGCTTTCAACCTGAAAATGAAACGCCACGAATTTACTCCACTTTTAAAGCCATTGTAACAGTTCATTAATCAGCCAAATTATTTCTTTTAGTGAATAGGAATAAATCTAGAAGTTTATACTATAATTAAATATTAAAGGGGTTAAAAAGTAATTAACCCTTTTAATATTTAATTACAATGTCAAGTGCGCAACTAATAGCACCCATGCCACGCAACTGCGGCGTAACCGTGCGTGCGCATGAAAGCTAGGGTTTAATGTGCAAGTG
>BRYF01000012.1:16840000-16842500 GCA_030159135.1 Actinidia polygama
GTGACACCAACTATGTACTGAATCTGTTATACATATTTCCCTGTTTACTATCCCAACCAAGTTTATGTTTCTCATATGGATCAAAATAATTCACACTGTTGCAATCAAAATAATTCACAAAATATTTGGAGGGGTATTTGGGAAACTTTTTGCTAGGTGTGCAGCTCTAGAGAAGATTCACTTTATTGGCAATCGGATCATATGAATATTTTTCCTTGATTGTTTGACACAAGTATGATGTTCAAAAAATTGATGTTTAAGAGATTGTTGTTTTTTGCATAGTGTCCTTGGGCACGAGCAATTACTAGTGTATATATATAGCATAATTTAGTTTACAACCATCAAGTTCAGTTTTTAAGATAAAATGAAAGTATAGAAACTTTAACTCTCCCACCTAACCCAACATACAACCACACAAACACAAACTCGAGAAAGAAAGCTTTGGTGTTAACAAATAATGTGATTTAATTTCTCTTTTTCAACATTATCAAAGATTCAAACACTTGGTGTGCAATTGAGTAAAACATCACATTCCTGTATTATCCTTGAACAAACAACTAATGTATTTTCTAACAACAAAACTAACTTTAATCAACCCATATTCTAGAAAAGATAATTTTAGCCTCTTTACTCAAAGTTAAGCAAAACCATCACAAATCACCAAAAGTAGGCTATATATAACATTCGTTTAACTAAAACTTTAGGAATATCAAATATTATACCAATCTCCACCCAATCTACTAATTAAGGTTACATTTAAACTATACAAGTCATCTTAATGTATTTAGAAGGAATTCTACCTCGTAGAGACAAAGCCCCAGTTTGTAGATAATCCAAAAGCACTTCAAGTCTGAAATTGTTAACGTGAGAATGAAGCCCTCTTCGTGTATATCAAGAAATCGTAAGCGATGTTGTGAGAATGAAAGGCTTTGGCCATCAATTTGTAGAGAAATAGTGTAGAAAAAGTAAAGAAAAAAGTTTGAAGAAGAGCGACGAGAGAGAGACAATCAGAGAACGAGAGAGAGAGCCGCTAGAAAAAAAGAAAAAAGAATATGGAATGAAAATTACACTCCGGGATCCTCAATTTATTAATTGATCAGTTTAGTAAGGGCTAGCACTTAATTATTGCATTATGGCCCCAACATACCCCAAAATGGTATTAAACTAATTTTAATAACTTTGACATACACTCCAATGCCCACGTAGGTCCCACTAATCATGGTCGAAGGACAAAAATTTAATTTGCAGAACATAATAATTCTATACGGACTCATAAATCACAATCTCACATGTAAACATGGAATGAAGATGGTTAGAAAAAGAAAAATAATATGGGTCTCCACATATTCAATGTTTTGATTCGTTTTAATCTAGCATTCATATTTACTTTTTGTGATTACAAAAAAAAGAGGTTATACAATGGGATTCATGGTCACTAGATTAGCGTATATTAAGAAAAGATGGGTCATGTCGCTGAGACGGTACGTGCCATATAGACAGATCGTGTCTTTGAGACGATCCAAACTAATCAAAGATATGCTATACCTTTCGACGTCACACTAATTTTCTAGACGACACTATTAGGACTTGTAGCCATGGAAGGTCATTATTGAATCGATTGAAATAACCTAGATTTTATGCATATTCATTGTTACTATTATTCGAAGTAAGGCGCAGGAAACGGAATTGACACAAAATCTTTTATTCAAAAAAATTAGTTCCAGATTACAAAGAAATATAATTAACTAAATTAAATTACATAGAAAAAATAGAATGAAAAATTCGTCACCGAGAATATAAACAAGAACTGAGAATTAAGAATAGAAGAACTGTCACCGAGTCCCGTGTGTAACACGGTCCCCTTAAAAACAATTCGTCGCCTCACCAAAATCTAACTACAGGTGTTGAGGTTGCGCCGGCGTCGTCTTCCTAAGGTAAAACGACCCAATGCCATATGGTGGAGCACACCTATCTCGGTTTGTTCGATCGACGAATGGAATTTGTGTTCAAACTCCCTCTCTCTGAAAATTTATGTGGTCAAGGCTGTGAGTGTTTGTGTTATGCTTGTGTTCAAAACAAAAGAGAAATACCAATTTAAACTGTTAGGGGGAGCCTCTAGGATTAAATCCAATTTAATCATATTTAATGACCGAATAAATATTGTCTTAATTTAAACATGTTTTTATTACGGAATAAAAACTATTTGTAATATACTTAACATTAAAGCTGACTTTTCTAATAGACATTTCTGTTTGAACTTCGTAATGGGTTGGGCATGGGCTCATTCATTTCCAAACACCCCCACTTTGAGAGATAATTTCTCATTCATTACTTAATGGAATTTTGTGATTTATTTTTCTTTAATCTCCTTACTTAGGAGTACAAAACACGTTCAAGTACCCACCTCACTCGGTGTGGTTATCCCATTCAAAATGTGGATCAAAACCCATAAAATCACCTTTTAAAATTCTATTTTCGAACAATCCCCCACATGAATGAA
>BRYF01000012.1:16875000-16877500 GCA_030159135.1 Actinidia polygama
TTTAGATTTTTATTTTATTTTTTTGCCTTTTACACTTCTTTGACATATCATTCAAATAATAGAATAGAAAGTGGGAAAAAAATCCCTAAATAAGTGACAAAAAATTATATAAAAAAAAATTATACATAGACACCAAGCATAAACTAATCCAAACTGCAAGCAATTAGCAAGTGCTCAATATGCAGTTTTCTTCAAAATTATACATAGAGCACCAAATGTAAATTACACTTGTATATAGTATACTTGTTAATATGATAGATTTCTCTAGTTTTCAAACTCACCCATTCATGGGTAACCCCTGTTTTCTAAAAATTTCCCAAACAAGCAGAAATTTAAATTGAACCACACAAATGAACAAGAAAAGATCCCCCAATCACACAAACCCTAGCTCAAGGGGGGAGAGAGAGAGAGAGAGCATACAGATCCATTCAACTGATAAAACTTTGTTCCAAATATTATCACTAAAGGCTTGTTTGGCTGGAGGATATGGGAGGAAATAACTTTTAGAGGGTGATAAGTTTTAGAGGGGGATAACTTTTAACTTTGTTTAGATACTTTTTAGAATGGATGGATAAAAGTGTGGGATAAGGAGGAAAATATATAGAGAGAAACAAAATATAAAATATCTAGATATTAAAAATATATATTTTGTTTCTCTATATATATAAAAATAAAAACATACATTTTGTTTCTCTGTATAAATTTTTTTTTCTTATCCTCCACCCCCTTATCCACCCGGATAACTTTTAGTTAGAGTGAGGGTCACCCAAAAATTATCCGCCTCTATCCGCCTGCTGGGGGAAAAATTATCCGCCTGGCATAAACCATCCAAACGCCGGATAGAAAAAATTATCCGGGAGAAAAAGTTATCCCCTCGCTATCCGCTAGCCAAACAAGCCACAAGAGTAAGAGTCTTCCCCTTCAAACTCATCAGAGTCCAGAAAACTAAGCATCGCCAATTTGGCTACGATTTTTCCTTGGGGGATTTAGGATTTTGATAAGAGCTAATCTTCCTCTTCACATACTAGACCGACTCAGCACACCACAAGTTTCTATTGGTCCTATGCTGCTTCTTGGGTTTTCAGCTACAAAAATCTCATATATTGTTTCTAACAGGACTCATGAAAGAGCCCACTGGGATTCCTGATTCATTTCAAGAGCACACTCAGCTGCATCATCTTTTCACCACAAGCATCAACTTTTGCTCTTGCAGTCTTCCTCCAATTCCACATCCATATCTCCATGTAGGTTGATTCATATAAATCACTTTCTTCCCAGTCCCAGTGGAGCATTATTTGATGTGTTGTGCTCAAAACGAATCACCGATCGCACACACACAAAACAATAGAGATTTACATAGTTCGACCAATGATGACGATGTCCACGGAGAGAAATAAACGTGGAAATTACAAAAGGGAAGATACACTCCACTCACTCTCTCAGCCTCTCTTGTCTTTTTTCTTTTTCTATCTCTTCATATTTATAACAAAAAAGCTAGGGTTACTAAACAAGGGTTTGAGCTCAAATATATTTTTGGGGCTTAGGCTCAATGGTCAGCTCAACATGATGAACAAGTTATAAACTGCGATGATATGCCATTGGTAAGCAGGGAATAAAATCTAAAAGTAACAGCATAGTGGCATATAGTTTTCATTGTTAAAAGGTAAAAAAGGAAGTTGTAAAAGCAAGAGCTGTTCTCAAATCCTTCTTTCTTTCCATTTTTTATTTTTTGGTTGGAACCTACTGAAAATAAGGAACGCACGTCCTCCACTTGAGAAATGTAGTATTTTGTTGCATTTGTCGTATCAAAATGAATCACATCAAAAGGTAACAACTGGGCAAGAAAATCTGGAAAAAAAATACTATGTTCACTCTTCAAGAAAATGACAATTCAATGTCTTGTCTTTTCCTTTCTAGTCGCACCATATATATCCCAATCCGGATTCCACGCAAATTTATGGAAGACTTTTTCTTAAAAGACTTTCTTCGACCATTAAGAAACCTATCTACACCACCGACCAAGAAACACATTGGCTATGGGTGGATTAACAAGACAATAAAAGCTTAGGCTTAAGAAAGCTAGTAATATACTTAGAGATAGAAGACCAGAATTTTTTTGTTTTTAGATTATTGAAGACCAGGATTTTTAGGAGAGTAAGAGAGATACATAGGTTGTGGAGGGAATGATGTATTCACGGAGCTTGTAGTTTCTGGACAACATGATGATGGAGACTTCAGCATCGCAAAGATGGAGTGTCTTTTTCCTTGTTCTGTATGTGTTTTGTGTGATGGTTATAGATATGTGTTTTGTGTGATGGTTATAGATAGTTTGTAAAGTGAGGATTTCCTGGGGGCAGCAGGAAGTCCTGCTGCCTTGTAAATGAAGATTTTCTACAATAAAGGCAGTAGGAAGTCTTGCTGCCTTGTAGATGTAACAGTCTTCGAGTGGCTACTTGTTAAAAAATAATGGATATAACTTAAAGAATGATTTATTTGGTGT
>BRYF01000012.1:16892500-16895000 GCA_030159135.1 Actinidia polygama
ATAGAGGTGGCAGGACTAAAGAAATACAAGGACGATTCTGACATCATCGTGAAAAAGCTCGAGAAGGAGGTGGCCAAGATGAAAAAGGAGAGAAAGCATCGCCAAAAAGTTAGTCATCGATGATTTCAAGGCCTCCGAGGAATACAAGGAGACTGTAAAGGGGGCAACTTCCTCATACTTTGGTGAGAATTCTAACCAGTGCAAGAAGCAAATTAATCTTCTCTTTCCCGACCTCAACGTCAATGATCGACAAATCGACCCCGATCTCGTCGATGGAGATGAAGAGGAGGATGCTAGTTAGCAAGATGCTACTCTCCCCGGACGGTCCTAGTCACCTCGTGTCATCATGTATATATATTTTTTCTTTTTTTTACTTTCATCCTCCTTTTGTAATGATGACATCACTTTTTGAATGAACACTTTTCCTCACTTCTCTTTCATAGCGATGTGTTTGCCATTGTCGAGTGAATATCTATGGTCTGGCAATCTCCATAATTAAAATAACTGAACTTGGCAAATCAAAGCCGTTCAAGGCGCATAAAATTTGTGTAAATTTGTAAAATGGTGATATAGTTTTGACATGGAGATCATAATCATTAGGCAAAATGTTGTTGCGGACCTAGAGAGCAACAGGCCTTGATAAATTGAAAAATTAAATGAGATGCGATCTGCGACTAGCGAATAAAACTATATGGTGAGAAACACCCAAACTTTAATATGGCGAAATAACTTGACGATGAAAACATGCGATAATCCAAAATAGGCAACATAAACTTGAAAAATTGGCGATATAACTATTGTGACTAACCGAGTTGGAGAAATTGGCGATATCATTGAAATAATTGTAATTACATATAAATTGGCAATCACAGACACATGGGGATCCGTATAATGGAAACTAAAACTTGGCGACGATAACTCGAATGATGTCAGTTAGACGACCTTAATAATGAATTATTTGTAATATCTATTCAAGTGTTCGGCATTCCAAAGGTAAGGGTGTCTTTTTCTACCTATGTCTTCCAACCAATAAGTTCCTAGTTTGGAGAGTTTAACAACTTTATACGGCCCCTACCATGTCGGACCAAGTTTCTCGACGTTAAGTTCTTCGGTGGTCAATGTGACTTCCCTTAGAACGAGATTACCAGGTTGAAATGATATGTATTTGACCCTCCTATTGAAGTATTTGGCACATTGACGTTTGTAGGCAGCCTGGCGTACTTGGGCACGTTCTCTTCTCTCGCCAAGGATATCGAGGCTAAGCCTTAGTTCCATCCGTTAGTTTCTTTGTCAAAATTTGTTGTACGAAAGTTGGCCATTCATTTCTACTAGTATGACAGCCTCTGTCCCATACACAAATGAATATGGCGTCTCACCCGTGGGTATCCTTCTCATTGTGTGGTAGCCCACAACACGTTTAGGAGGTTGTCCGTCCATCCTCCCTTTGATTTCTCAAGTTTTGTTTTCAAATTCCTCAAGATTGTCCTGTTGGTGACCTCCACCTTACCATTTGTTTAGGGATGACCAAGAAAAATGGTTGGAAATGGCGAGGTCGGAAAAAAATAACTTGAACCCGTCATTGTCGAACTGCTTCGCGTTGTCGGATACAATTACCCTTGGGATTCCAAATCAGCATATGACATTTTTCTAGACAAAATTCTTGGCGTTCCTTTCAGTGATTCTGGCGAGAGGCTCCTCCTCTATCCACTTGGTATAATAATCTATGGCGACCAACAAAACTTCTTCTGTAATGGAGCTTGAGGCAACGGTCCAAGTATATTTACTCACCATTGTGTGAATGGTCATGGGTTGTAGAGGTACTCACTTTTAATGACTAGTACCAGCCACGAGAGGTGCTCTATTATTCAAAGGACTACCATCACTTTGTATAGGTAATAGGCGATTACATAGGTGCATAGGGTGTAGAGAACAATCGTTCCCACAGACGGCGCCAAACCGTTGTGGTAGAAATCTGGAGCGAATAACCAACAATTAGAATTGCTCGAGGGCGACCTCGGCCACCTACATAGGGAGACAAACATTATCAGCCGGAGTGAGACCGCTCAAAATACCTTCGGCATGGCAATGAGATAGTATGAGATAAATCCAATGGACAAAGCATAGTGGAGACATTATATAGCAATAGCTCAAAGTGAGATTACAATTTCTCTTTTTTGGAGAATGATGAAAGGCTTTTATAGATGGAGATTTCATAAATGTACAAGGAGATTGCGGCACAATGATCGAGCAACGAAGTAAGAAAGTCATGGCTGAAGATAGCTGTGTAATGGGTGAAATTTGCCATATGAAGTAATGTTGCAACTATAGAAAACTGTGGTGGAAATAGATTCGATTTGAAAATATTGGTGACATAAATTATGGAGTAACGTCAACTGACGACTTGAAACAAAGAGATGAACCCCTACACTGCAAATTTGCATTCCCCAGGCTAAATGACAACTTCATCCCAAACCCTTATCTCATTGACCAGATTTTAATA
>BRYF01000012.1:16922500-16925000 GCA_030159135.1 Actinidia polygama
TACGATCTCATCGCCACGCTAGAGGGGATTTGAGCAGCCTCACCCTAGATGGTAACGTTTGTCTCCCTGTACAAGTGACCGATGTCGCTACCTTAAGCAATTCTGACTGTTGGTTGCCTGTTCTGTAGTTCTACCACAACAGTTAGACGCCGTATGTGAGAACGACTGTTCTTTAAACTCTATGCATCTACGTAGTTGCCTACTATCTAAACAAAGTGCTAGCAATCTTATAGATAATAGATTACCTCCAATGGTTGGTACTAATCAGGATCCATATCTCGAAGACATCCACCGTGAGATAGACGACATTGTTGAGCAGATTAGGATCATGAATGAGCTGAACACACGATTAGTGCAACATCTTGCCATGAATAATTTGACTCCTACCACCACACCAGTCCCTGAAGACGTGAATCGATCTCACCATTCCTACCGATTGGGCAACCATGACTCGAAGAATCACCAAAGCACCAGTCAAGGGCGTTTTGCAAGGAGCCATCATCGTTAATCCCCCAATCCTCACTCTAGACGTGGAAGGTGAAAGCGAAGGCGAAGGCATAAAATATCTGAGTTGCAATCCTCAAGCAAAACCCCAGAGTCAGTCAGCGAATAGAGGGAAAATCACCTCGCTCGAATGACCGTCTTGATAGACGTTGCAGTGATGTATCAACTGAGCAGAAATTCAAAAACTCGAAAGCCCGAATTGTCGCTATCAAAACTGGAGAGAATACTCTAGTAACTGCGGATGCATTGATAAGACATACAGAACCCCTATTCACTAAGAAGGTGACGAGGGTCAGAGTCTCATTTAGATTTAAACTTTGACCCCAGCTGGGGATTTATGAAGGGAAGATGGATCCAATGGACCATTTGGATACATATAAGAACATGATGATACTTCAAGGAGCTTCGGACGAGGTAATGTGCAAAGCCTTCTCAGCGACTCTAAAAGGGTCAGCGAGGTTGTGGTTCAGAAAGTTATCGCCAAGAACTATTAACTCATTCGGCGACCTGAGCAGGCTCTTTGTTGCCAAATTCATGAATTGCAGGGTCAAATAGAAGAATTCCTCCCACCTCTTCATCGTTAATCAGAGAGATAGGGAAAGCCTGAAGGATTATGTCAGGCGATTTAATCAAGTGGCCTTGAAGTAGAGGACCCCAGTGACAAGGTCATAGTCATGGCGATGATGGAGGAACTCCGTTCTAGTTCACTGTTTGATTCTTTATCAAAGAACGTACCAGAGACCTTGTCGGCACTCCAATCTAAAGTCGATAAGTACATCACCGCTAAAAAATTGGCTGAAGCCAAGCATAAGTACATCACTACTTATTAATTTAAAAAAACCCAATTTACCCCCCTCTTGGGTTGCCTATTGGGCCAACACTAACATTTTTCAAGTTCCAATCCTACACTAAAATTCCATCATTTAGCTCCATTATATTTATTTTTTATTTAATTTAATTATTGTTGTGCTAATGGGGTTTAAACGATTTTAGTAGGTTAAAAGGAACGTATAGGAAGGAAGGGAATGCAATATGGGATTGATTTGGGAGTTAAAGTGTTAAAATTATCATTTCAATTGGTCCAGATAAAGTTCGATCGGTGTGAAGAATAATTCAACCGGTCCAACAAAAGATTCAACTGGTTGAGGCCAAAACAGAGGCAACTTAAGTTTCTGAATTTGAATTGAAGGCCAATTTTGGGTCACTTAGAGTCAAAAATTGAAAATTTGTTCTGAATAAAAGTTATAGGAAATGTAAATATCTAATGCAAAGTTAATTGAATAATTTGGACATCACATGAGAAAGTTATGATAAAAATACGAGTCGTTGATCCAGATATAAAAACAACATCTCAATTCATTCGAATTTTGATTTTAAAGAGATGCGCAAATGATGTATTTTGGGAGTATATAAAGGGTTAAATTGTAGTAGACATAGTATTTGATAATGGGTCTCAAAATAGAAAAAATTATCAAAGAAATGAGGAAAAAAATGGAGTTTACCTTTACAGAAAAATAGGAGCTTGAAATTTGGGATTTACCGAGTATTGAACTCGCACCTTCCGAGCCCCACAGTCAGACACCCAACCATTTGGACTACAAACTCATTCAATTATATAAGAGTTATTTTAACATACAAATACTTACTTAATTAGTTAAAAAAAATAAAGAAAACCTGAAAAAGGAAGGCCTTGAGTTCGAACTTAAGACCTGGGGGTTGGGGCTAAGACTCTAAGATAGCACAAGCAACTACTACACCAACCACTCATTCGGTAATAGAAATAGAATATTTAATATATAAACACATATGACATGTGTCAGCGAACTACTGATTCTAACGTCGAACGGCTCTTTTGGCACTTTTTAAATTTTTTGAACTTTTTTACCCCTCCCAACAGCTATATAACAACTACTTTTTGGGGTAAAATGGTAATTAATATATAAATTACTATTTTACCCCTCTCCAACAACTATAAACGGTTAATTTTTAGGATATT
>BRYF01000012.1:16932500-16935000 GCA_030159135.1 Actinidia polygama
AGTGATCCAACGGTGGAAAACATTCTTCAATTCGCCATATTTATTGATGGTATAACTTTCTTTTCTTGTTTTTATTTTTTCAATGGTTTTAGGAAAACTTTAGGGATTAGGGTTTTATTATTGTCTTCCGTGATGTATTATTTTTTCAATGGTTTTAGGAAAACTTTAGGGATTAGGGTTTTATTATTGTCTTCCGTGATGTAATCAAACAAAAGGATAAGGCATTGTATTTTTGTATTTTTATTTGTATACAATAATCGATCTAAAATCCTTTGAGTTTTGGGGTGTTTTATATGTTATTTTTCGCACATGCATGTTTTAATTATGTAAATTAATTATTCATGCATCGTAAATGGCTTAAATATGTGATTAAAAATAAATTTAAATATGTTGAGTAGAGGTTAACAATGTGGTTAGGCCGAGTGGGTGACTAAGTACATAGCCTCAGACTCATCTTTGGAGATGAAAGAGACTGTGCAATACTCAAACCCACCACAGTCTATCTCAGTTCCACCATCCATCCACATCCTCGGACAACCACTTCATAGCATCTCTATTGCCCGCTAAACACACAAATCTAAACAACTACCAAACTCCACACAAATATGTAAAACAAGGGTACTGTCATTCTGGACCTGATAGGGGGTAGAAGTGAGATTTCAGGGGAATTGAGTGGGTCTAAGTGTAATTTATCCTTTTCAAAAGAGTGAGGGAGAAAATAGGGGAAAATTACAATGACCTCCCCTTTGGTTTGCTTTTAATATATATTGCCCCTCATATTTAAAATATTACACTGATCTCCCCTGTCAATGTTTGTTAACAGAACTGACGAAAAAATCAAAAAGACATTATTACCCTCCCTAATCAAAAAATCACCGAATTGTCCTCTCTCTCATTCCCCAAAACAACCCCTCTTTCTCTCTCTCTCTCAAACTCATATCCACATAAATCAAAATCAATCCACATCTATGAATGAAAAATTCAAATAACAGTTCTATCCTTATGTACGTAGATGTGTGTGTGTGTGTGTGTGTGTGTGTGTGTGTGTACACACAATGACTTCCATGATGGCGGCGATGGTGGTGGTGCTTGTAGGGGCGAAGTGATGGCAGGAGTAGGAGTGGCTGTCATGAGGTAGTGGTTGGGTCGATCTGGCAGTTGTCGTTGATTAGCAATCGCAGGTGTAGGTTATTGATTTGGGGTTCCTTGGGTGCATTGTTGGTGGTTATGGCTCAGTGAATGTGGTTGTTGCGTGGTTTTGTGTATGATTATGGTTAGCGCAGCGCTAGTGGTGAACATGAAAGTATGAATGGAGAGATATGGGGGTTATTTTGGCAGGGAGAGAGAAGGGGGCGAAGTAGGATTGGGAGGCATGGACTTGGGTTTTTGGTTTATTGAGGTGTTAATTGTGTTGGGAAAAAATTATGGCAAACCTAAAATTTTAAATAATAATTTTCATTGATAGTAATTGTATATAAGTAAATTAAATTTATAATTACAAAATAAAAAATGGGAATGAGATACAAACAGAATTATAAGTCAAGTCCTGCAAACACAGTCTTCCGAAAAAAGATTCGCCACCTACCGAAGGTGCTATAGACTTCACTGGACGTCTTTCTCCTAAAATAAAACGGTTAGACCGCGTACGTCGGAACACCACCGAGATAAGTCTTGGAGAATTAAATCTATGTCTGTCTCTATTTCAAAATTAAAAAAAAAAACAGATCTATTAAAATTGTATAAATTCTCGGTGCTCTAATCACAATCCCTAACTCTCTTTTATAAAAGAAAAAGGCAATATTTATTTTTTTTATTAACTATGAAAAGGAAAAATTATTTTTTCAGTTGGACTGTGAAAGGAAGAGTTCATATTTAATTAGAGTTCATATACACCAAAAAGAGCTTTCCTAATTAATCTCTACAAATGAGAGATCTATGAACAGCCAACTTCATTCATACCAAAATTCTAACAAATTGAAGAGAGAGATTAAAGCCTTGATTGCTTTCTGGGTATTGGTTTATTGAGGTGTTAATTGATGAGAGAGAAAGAGAGAGAGAGAGAGAGAGAGAGAGTAACTAAAGCCGCTGGGTTATTTTGATTATTGGTTTTCTGATTTTTGGTTTATATATTAAGGTTTTACTGAGAGAGAGAGAGAGAGAGAGAGAGAGAGAGAGAGAGAGAGGGGGAGTAATTAAAGCTGTTGGGCTATTTTTTATTTTTGGTTTTCTGGGTTTTGGTTTATTAAGGTCTTAATTGGGGCGAGGGAGAGGGAGAGGGAGAGGGAGAGGGAGAAAATGAATTTTTAATTAAATCTCATGGGTGACATCATCAAACTCTGTTAGTTGACTTAACAATCAACTAACGAAGAGGGGAAATTGTCTTATAGCTCTAAACTTCAAGGGAGGAGACTGTAATTTATGTAAGGTTTCCCTAAAAAGGAGGAGAGAGAAATAGAATGATATTAATAAATCTGCGGTACCAAAGTGGTTCTTCATCAGA
>BRYF01000012.1:16950000-16955000 GCA_030159135.1 Actinidia polygama
CAAATTATATCAAGTTACCACAAATTAGGCAAGAAGACAAAGGGAAACATTAAACCTGTTATTTTTCAGGTCTTTAACGCAAGAGTACATGAAAGTATCTTTCATATCATAAACAGAGAGCTAAACCAGCTTCTATGCTTTAGTCTTGAAATATTGCTGTCAGCAGAGAGATCAAACAGTACAGGGTGACATGAGACAACTATACTCTTAAAGTGTTAATGAACAATTAATGTTAATTGTACATATGGCAGCCAAAACATGAAAGCATTTCGTCCATTAATCACATATTTTGGCAGCAGTCTCAGTTCGTTTAGGCAACACTTTTAAGGTTATTTGAAATAATAGATAGTAGGTTTCACAACATCAGCAATAAGAAACCAGATAGACAACGTAGCATCATGACATTCCAACATCTCAAATTACCTATCTACTTTTCCGCAAAATAATTTTTCATGCATAATATGAAGAGGAAGTCGTAACATTGCAGCTCGTCAACTATTACAACAGCAATTTTGTCATGTTGGCAGTTTGATGGCCAAACTCGATCCATTACCATCATTTCTTCCTTTCTATAAATTAAGTTATTTTTCTACTGATATGATATTTCTGATTATTATCCATGAAAATTACCTGGTATGAAATGGAGTTCAAAAAAGATCTGAAGACAACATGAGAAATTCCACCAGAATTAGTTACCATAATGAATAAACATCCAAAGACATCAGCATGTACACATCATTGATTATAGATATCATTAATAATTTTTTCTACTATGGTTATTGCTTAATGCAATGGAAAAAATTATCAAACATCAAGTGAGGCCAGCTTGAGTGCAAGGGTATCCACTTCGTGTTTGAGGATTTCACTTATTTGTCTTTTGCAATTCCTTAGCATGAACTTTGCCTCTCCTGGCTGTCTCTGAAGCCCCACCTCCTTTATCATGCTATTTTACCCTTTATCTACTCCTGGATGGCACCCCATACACTACAAAAAAAATTGCACATACCAGCGTTTCTTGCGCCTGCGCTTCTTAAGTGTGCTTGTTAGACAGCATTTATTAGGAAAACAAAAGTCCCGTCAAGGTCTTCAGTAAAGTTTTTACTGAATATGATGTGTACCACTTGGTTTTGAGGTGACAAAACACATTCGCTTCTCTCTACCCTCGCCATCTCTATTTCTTACTTGCTCTACCCTTCTGTATTCTCTATCATCTCATCTCGCCTTGCCTTCTCCACTCCTATCCTCCATCTTGGCCTTCTCATCTCAACCACCACCTACTTCCATATCCTCTCTCGCACAGAGACTACCATCCGAGGCCAGGCCACGAAGAAGATGACATGGCTTGATAGCTGTGATTGGCATCGAGCTCAACGAAAAGTTGACTGTATCAAACCTTAGGTATGGGGGCTACGAGGTTTTTGTTCAATTCCTTTTGCTTTATTTTTCTTTTTTTGACTTTGATACTGAAATTGGTCATAAAGATTTCCCATACCCTTTGTTTGGTTGATAAAAAGTGAAAGTGTTTTCCTTGTCATTCAACGAAAAACATGCAATTTTTCCCTAAAATATTCATCTATGGTCGAATTCATGATTTTCTTTTCAATATTCCTCTTCTCTATGAATAATATTTTATCTGCTCTTGATGAAATTGAAGGTTAATTCATCAATTTTCTCTTCTCTGTGAATCGAAACCATGATTTTCTTTTCATACAACTTTTTTATGACTAAGTACTCTTTACTCTTTAAAGCTTTTCAGTATTAGTAATCAAACAAGTTTTTTGAAAAATATCAAAAAAACTGTGTGAAAGTGTAAGAAAAAATTCTCGGAAAACAGTTTTTTGCAAAAGTTCGCCTAACCATGTTGTGGAAATGGAAATCAGAAACCAAAAAACGATAACTAATAGACTCATAATCTAAGAAGCATGATACCGACACGGGACATACGGACATGCGGACACATAATTTTTTTAAAAGTTAGGACACGGACACGTCGGGAACATGTTGAATGAAATATATTGAATACATATTTTGCATAATAAATAAAATAAGTTAAAAATATGTTTCTACAAAAACAAATCAAAGCCTAGGCTTTGATACCAAAATGATGCAATCAAATTCATCAAGTGGATTTTTAGAGTGAGAAAGTCCCAATCTTGGGAACACAAGAGCCAAAGCTCAACAATTTATTTTATCAAAATATCAACTACGCCTATTAGAGACCTTAATCTCTTATATATAGGCCTAAAGACTCAAATAACTCTCATGGGCAGCTCATATATAGCTGACCCAACTAAAAATGCAACTACTAAGCTAATTTGTACTACAGCTCATGACCTCCCAACTTGGCTGAAAAGCGAGATTCAATCTCAATTTCTTGGACTACTAAGGGACTTTACCTGCTGTGCAGCTAGCAGCCTGGCACCATTTTCTATTTTAGAAATATAAAAAAACATTACTCGAGTAAATAAACGTTATACAAAATCGATTTGGTCCACAGAATTTGGTGGCTTCGTTAGATCATAATAAGTTGGACCTGTATCTTTCTTCTTGCGGGGAGCCTTGAATATGAATTGGAATAGTGGACATTTCATGTGATTTCGTGTGATTTTTTCTGTTTTCATGTTATACAATTGTTTTCATATCAAAACAAAGTGATGATTTACAACTGAATTATCAAACTACATTTTTTGGTCCTAATAGTTTGAAACCTTTGTTTTTTGTTCAATTACAATGGAGTCAAAGGCATGGAAAGACCAGTTCTCATTTTAATGTTTCTGCCAAGCGGGAGGAAAGACGCGATCTCCACAACCATGTGTTGGAGCATCATCGATGCACTGCTCATTCGTCTGTCCTTTGTCATGGGTCCTGTACAGTTGCTCAAACCTTATGGCATTCCCTATTGTGGTTAGTTGTGTGGAATTTTTGAGGTTTACTATTAACTCTTATCTAAATCATCACTTTGTCATTAACTCTTATGCTTTTTTAATTGTTTTAGCACTTTGTGGCAGTTTCACAAATTTTTGTGCAATTGTTTCTCAAAATAGGACTAGACATGCAACAAGTTTTGGTGGTTCTACATTAATCATAAAATTTTGACATATTAACTTGAACACTTTGATTCTATAAGCTTTTTGTGGGACTTCCTTCTTTTTCCTTTTATCTTCAATTCAGATAGGTGATGATCCAGATTTGGAAATTCTGCAAAGCCTTAGAAAAGAACACTTCTCCACCAATCATGTGTCACTACAAAGGCACCCAAAGTTTCAAATGGAAACCAACTTTTTTCTTAGAGTTAGGTGTCTGTAAAATTTATACCTTTTTTGCTATATAGTTTTTCTTTATAATATGGATTTTGATTATTACGTTGATTTGAGATTGTATGAGTTTGGTTTAACTTCAATCTTGATTTGGGCAGCTGAATTAAATAAACATTTTTGGCTGTGAATGAATCTTGAGAATTCTGAAATTATACACAAAATAGAAAATCTTCTGCCAAACGAATACTTAGAAAGAAAGACATTTAGCATCATTTCTAGCTGAATGCCAGCATAGAAATAATACACATCATTTTTCTAAACGCCGACATTAGGGTTTTATGGCGTTGATACAACGCTGGTAACTTAAGACCATGCGGGGCATCGTGGACGTCTATGGCAGCACTTATCGGTATTTTGACATTTAATAAATGCAGCAAAAGGTAAATTTTCTTGTAGTGAATTAGCAGCAAGAAACAATTTCTTAGTAAACCAACATTTCCTTATATTGATATGTGAATACAGTTTATTGAGAATCCTAGCAAGCTGATCACTAGAATCCAGGTAAATGACATTGGATGGCATACGGTAGAAGCTATTCCTTTGCCTAAAAGGAAGTCACATGTTTGTGCTGGATAAGCATGGTAAACCAACATAGGTATAGGTGCCAAAAAAGGAGGAATATTTTTTTTTGTAGTATGACTGACCTGTTGCACCTGTACTCTAGGCCAAACACAAAGAAGCTATACAAATTTGTATTTTCCTAGTCTAAGCATGTAAATGAGAATATGATCGATGCTTTGACACCTAGTAAATCTTCAGGTAGGGAAAATAAACATCTCTCTAGGTAGACCCTTCAAACAAATAAAAGGGAGAAATACATTAATCATAGCTTCTCATCAATGTTGCCGAACTACTGTCTTCCCACAAAGAAGTCAAACAAGAAACAAAAACAAAAGACTAACCATAAATCCATCTTATGCTCAACATTTCCAAACATAAAGAACAAAATGTAAAATAGATGCATTCATCAGGTGTCACTGCAATCCAATTTAAGGCAGTTACAAAGATGTACCTCATCATCCTTCTCAAAATTATCTTGTTCATCCGTGCTGGTAGAACTCGCACCAAAACATAAAAGAGCTTCCGAAAGCAAGTCCTGACCAAACAACATGGTGAAAACATGCGTTTGCTGAGACAATTCTTCCCATTAACCTAACAAAGATTTCTCTCAACTACTCATGATCACACAACATATCCTCTTCTCTCTCCATCCAAATTACGTACCCAAAAAAAATCAATATATTTTTTTATGGGATAAATAATCCAAGTTTTAAATGGAATTTTTGCACCATTTCACTCCAATTTACTGGTGGCCTTCACTGAGGTTGAGTCCTCAAACAAGAAAAAAAGCAAAAAACATTGCACCACATAGTAAAGAGAAAAAATCAACCTCCATGTCAATAATGTCTTGGCCAAAAGATTTTACTCTACTCAATATCATGCATTTATCCTCCAACATAAAGCAGGTGGAGTTATCTCTCTCCATATTTTTCTTTCGGCTTTCAATATTTCAATTGTCAAGTTTTCCACAACTCGTTCAACATACCATGAAAAAATTGTGGTGATTTAAGTTGATCCCCTGTATATGCATATATGTGAACATATTAAATTCTCTTTTAATTGGAAATGAACATATTAAATTCTGAAAAAGCAAAAATAGTCTAACGGTAAGAGAATAGGTCT
>BRYF01000012.1:17022500-17025000 GCA_030159135.1 Actinidia polygama
AAACTCTTGGATATTCTTTTCCAAACCCAACCCTTTCTTAACCTTAATACAAATTCTTAAACCCTACGTTCTTGCGGTGCTTTCAGCCATAAAATAAAGCCAGATGTAGCCTAATGCTTGCTGCCGCCGCCGCCATCGCCATCATATTTATTTTGGTTCACAACTTGTAGGAGCTATGAATCATGGACACTTCAAATTAGTCGCCATATCCGAGTCGGACACCGACACTCTTTAGACACTCTCAAACACGTGGCGTGTCCATTCTTTTAATATTTTTTGTATCATTAGACACGTTGAGGACACTTCACGGATACTCATGTCCGTCCTCTGGACATGCATGGCTGTGGCCGTGGCTATGCCCGTATGTGCTTCTAAGATCAAAAGTGGAGCAATTAGAGAAGGATAACGAGCCATGAGAGAATTACTACAAGAACTTTGCAACTCATTTGATTTCGCATTAGGTTGCTTAATGTGACAAACGTGGGGATATAATGCTCATTTCTTTTATTTTAGTAAACTTATTATATTTGTTAGTCTAATGCGCTTTGTAAAATGAATTGAACTTAGACCAAATCTAAATTGCTAGGTCTTTTTTTCTTCTTCTATATAGTCATATTTTTAACTTATTTTATTTATTATACAAAAATGTATATATTCAATATATTTTATTCAATGTGTCCCCGGCATGTCTGTATCCTAATTTTTAGAAAAATCACGTGTTCGTGCGTTCGTATCGTGTCGTGTCCGTATCCGTATCCCGTGTCTGTATCTATGCTTCTTAGTGTAGGAGAGTTATTCCCTACTTGTCCTACATCAATGTACTTTCTCGCACAAGATTTGACAAGTATAGTAATTGATAATCTATTTGGACATGCTTAGTTTTATGTTTGAATACTGTTTTTGTTTTGACGAATGGAGTTGTTTGAAAATATAGGAACTTGAGCTTTGAAGTTTCAAGTTCTTTGTTGTATAGGCATCTACCTGATGCATAGAGGTGTCGGGTCTTTAAAAAGGGCATAAGGATAAAGTTAGTGTAGGACAATAAAGAGGAGAAACGATCCTTCGATCATCGAAGACGTTGAGCAACGATCGGTATGAGTAGCGAGAGAGGATTGGAGCTGCATTGGAAGGTCGAGCCATGAAAAGGGCTATCTAGGAGAAGGCTACTTGAACTTCAAATAGTCCGGACGAACAAGTCCTATGTGAGTGTGAAGCTACCTAGCAGGAGAGCCACCAAAGAGTCGACCGTGGATCTGGGTTTTGGCTGCCTGTTGCAGTTTGTTTTTCTGCTCCTTGTTTGCACTTTGATTGGCCTGCTCTGTGGAATTTTCCTCTCCCAATTGAGTAGGGGAAGGAATACCTGAGGTTATCTTCTGGGTTTTGGCTGCCTGTTGCGGTTTGTTTTTCTGCTCCTTGATTGCACTTTGGTTGGCCTGCTCTGTAGAATTTTCCTCTCCCAATTGAGTAGAAGTAGAAATCTCTGGGATAGACTCTTGAGGATGGGCCAATCTGTGTTCTATCGTCTGGTTATCCGGGATTGGGTAGGACTCTTGAGGATGGGCTGGTTCAGGAGGGGGTTGGGCCAAGATGGGCACAGACACCAGATTAACTAGGGTGCTCTCTGGGTTATGTGTCAGTTCTTGGATGGCTGTTTCCTTCTCAACAAAGCATCCCACAGGTACCTCAGAAGCAGAGATGGCCATGGTGGATGTGTTTTGATTAATCACCCATTCACCCCTTATGCCTTCTTACCCGAGTCTGTGGCAGCAGTCTTCCCACCCTTGTCCCTGTTTTCTGCTTGTTTGGCCTTGCAATTTTCCTTAGTATGACCCACCTTTTTGCATTGTGGACAGTACCTGGGAAGGTTTTCATAGTATACTCTTTGTTCGTGTTCTCCCCCATCATCAAGGTTCAGCATAACAGAGTAAACAAGCTCCTTAGCCATGTCCACCTCTACCAAACATCTGGCATAGGTGATTCTCTCCTTGCTGGTGGTCAACCTATCCATGTGAATTGGCCTTCCTAGCCTTGAGTAAATCATGCCAAAGATTATAGGATTCCATAAGGTTAGGGGGACATTTCTCAGCTGGACCCAGACAGGGAAGGTGCTGATGGCCTCTTTCCCAAAGCTAAAGTACTTGGTCATGGGCTTCAGCAACAATGAACTGCCATAGATCATGTAGGGACCATTCTCTAGCACCTTGATCTGATCTTCAGTCGAGGCAAATTTGAACACAATCCACCCACTTCCATGGAATGGGAAAGTGGGGTGAACTTTCCACGAAGCAATTATCTGATTCAAGGCATGTTTTCCTGGGAACTTCCCCCCAAAATACCCCACAAGACATCTTTCCCATGGGCAGTCTGAGAATTGGATGTCCTCTTCTCGAATCTGGATAGGTCCCTCGCCAAGATTGTAGTACTCTAGCTTGCTACCAATAGTTGGAAGCCTGTTCTTTTCAAAGAGGCTGGCAAATGATCTCCCTTTCACCACCCTGAG
>BRYF01000012.1:17037500-17042500 GCA_030159135.1 Actinidia polygama
CTCGGGTTGACTAAGAATTCCAGGGGTATGTTCCTTTCAGAGATGAAGTCAAAGGCTGATGCGAGGATAGCCGAAGCATCGGCTTTCTTGTTTTCTTCTCTTGGGATTTGGTAAATTTTGAAATCTTTTATTTTTCTCAACATAGCTTTCACCTCATCTAGGTAGGCCATCATCCTTGTATCCTTGGCGAGGTAGTCTCATTGGACTTGATTTACCACCAATTGGGAATCACTGAAGACGTCTAGAGAATTCACTCCCAAATCAGTTGCAACTCCGAGCCTAGCGAGAAGAGCTTCATACTCGGCTTTATTATTGGTGGCGACGAACCCTATATGGATGGAATATTCTATGTGCTCGCCCGAGGGAGTTTTCAGGACAAGTCCAACACCACATCCGTGCTGATTTAATGATCCGTCCATAAATAGTTTCCATCTGGTGAAGTCTTCATCTAGGTTCGGTTGTTCGGTGGTCTCCACCTCAGGGTCATCCTCGAGTTCCTGGGCGATGTCTTACGTGAATTTAGGAATAAAATCGGCTAAGGCCTGGCCTTTGATCACCATTCTTAGTTTGTAATTAATGTAAAATTCACTGAGCTCGATGGACCATTTGAGGAGTCTTCCTGAGGTTTCAGATCGTTGGAGAATTTGCTTTAGTGGTTAATCAGTTATCACAGCAATCGGATGTGCCTGAAAATAGTGGCGAAGTTTCCTAGTGGCGATAAGGAAGGTGTAAGCGAGTTTCTCGATTTTCAGATATCTGGTCTCAGCTCCCATTGGGACTTTGCTGACATAATATATCGATTTTTGAACCCCGCTTCTTCTTGGATCAGTACGGCACTTGCTGCTGTTGGCGAGATGGAAAGGTATACAAATAATTTCTCGCTTGTGGTCGGAACAGTAAGCAAGGATGGCTAGCCGAAATACTCTTTGAGTTGTTGAAATGTTGTCTCCGATTTCTCATTCCACTGAAAGGTCTAATTTTTTCTCAGGATTTGAAAGAATGGGAGACATTTGTCGGCTGATTTGGAGACGAATTTGTTAAGGGCAAAAACTCGCCCGGTCAATTGCTGCACCTCGTGGATATTCCTGGGCGAACTCATATCGAGAAGGGCCTGAATCTGATCTGGGTTTGCCTCGATTCCACGTTTGGTTACCGAAAATCTAAGGAATTTGCCAGATGATACTCCGAAAATACACTTTGAAGGATTCAACATCATCCGGTGTTTTCATAGGATGCCAAAGGCTTCTTCTAGATGGGCGATGTGGTCGGCTACCCTGAGACTTTTGACTAGCATGTCGTCAATATATACTTCCTTCGTCTTCTCAATCAATTCTTTGAACATTTTATTGACCAATCTCTGGTACGTCACCCCAGTATTTTTTAATCCAAATAGCATAACCTTGTAGCAATATAATGCTCGCTTTGTGATGAAAGAAGTCTTTTCCATATCAGGAGAGAACATTCAGATCTAGTGATAACCGGAGAAGGCGTCCATAAAATTTAAGAGCTCATGTTTGGATGTAGAATCAACTATTAGGTTAATTTTTGGCAAAGAAAAACTATCTTTTTGGCACGCCTTGTTGAGGTCGGTGAAATCAATGCATACTCTCCATTTTCTCCCTTTCTTAGGGGCGACGACAACATTGGCGATCTACTCCGGATAATGGGCTTCCTTGATGACGTTGGCTTTAATGAGCTTGGCCACTTCTTCTTCGATGACCTTTAGGCATTCAGGGGCGATTTTTTTTCGCTTCAGGCGAACCGGGGGGTAGTCGGGATTGGTGAACAATTTATGCATGGCTACTTGAGCGTCAATGCCAGGGACATCGCCTTGTGACCAGGCGAAGACGTCAAAGTTTTTCCTCAAGAATTCTATCAAAGCTGAACGTAGTTCGTTGGTCAGTTCAGTTCCGATCATAACATGGCGATCTGGATAATCTGGGTGTATTGAGATTGGAGTGACTTTCTCGAGGGGTTTGGTATTTTCGGTTTCTCGGGGATCCACCAAGACAACCAGTTCTACCTCGTCCCTTAGAGGTTTCATCTCAACATCGGCAATCTATAATTGCTATTGGACGTCTGAGGAGGTTTCTGTCTTCATGACCTAAATGAAGCACTGCCTTGCCACTTTCTGGTTGCCTCTCACCTCTCCCACCCCAGTGGAAGTGGGGAACTTCATCTTCAAATGGTAAGTCGAGGTGATTGCCCTGATCCCTCTTAGAGTGGGGCGACCCAAGATTGCATTACAAGGCAAAGGGTAATCTACAACGATGAAGTCCTGCCAAACTGTGGTCTGACGTAGTTCTGTCCCCAAAGTTACTGACAACTTGATCCATCCAAGCGGGGTGCATCATATTTCCTCTAAAACCTACTAATGGGGTATGGAAGGGATGGAGTTTATCCAGTCCGATCTTTATTTTTTCAAACGCCGAGATGAACAAGATATCCGCTGAGCTCCCATTGTCGATCAAGATTTGCTGAATATTGAAGTTGGTGATGACAACTAATACGACCAAGGCGTCGTCATGGAGAAGGTGTAGGCCTCCTAGATCATCATTGTTGAAGGTGATAAGAAGATGAGCATCAATGACAAGCGAGGAGAGATTGTAGATTTCTTCTTCAGCTCGCCTACTAGCGCTCCTAGCATGCCTCTTTCTGAAAGAATCTGAACATCCACCAGACCCAAATCCACCATGAATTACTTGTATAGCACCTGCAGTTGGTCTGTTGTTGCCATATCTGCTTTCTGGAGAGAGGGGAGGCGGCCGATCAATTACATATTTCCTCAAATATCCCCTTTTAATAAGGTCGGCGATCTGTTCCTTCAGATGGAAGTAGTGTTCCGTGTTATGGTCGTGGTCCTGATGGAATTCACAATACTTGTTCTTATTCCTCTTCTGAGGATCGATCTTGATTTTTTCGGGCCATTTGACGAACTCTTCATGTTAATCTCGGTGAGTACTTGGGCGATGGGAGCGTTGAGAGGTGGCAAAATCATTCCCGGGCGACGAGGTGGAGTACGAGGACGCCTTTCGTTTTCCCGCCCTGAACCTCGATCGGATTTTTTGCTCCTTGTTTCCTCCCTATAGTCGGATCGCCTTGTGTCGGGCTCCTTCCTCTTGTGATCGTTTTTCTCTCGTCGCCTCCGTTTTGCTTTGGCTAACTCTTCCACGGCGATAGTCTTGCTCTGGAGAACCGACAAGGTCTCAAATACAATCTTAGAGAGGGAGTCAAATAGTGAACCGGGGCAAAGTCCTTCCATCATGGCCATAATCACTACCTTGTCACTGGGATCCTCCAGTTCCAGGACGGCTTGGTTGAATCGCTTCACGTAGTCTTTCAAACTTTCTGTTTCCTTTCGGTGAATGGTGAAGAGATGAGAAGCGTTCTTCTGCTGAATTCTGCAGCTCATAAAGTTGGTGACAAAAAGCTTGCTCAGGTCGCCAAACGAGTCAATGGTTCCTGGATGCAGTTTTCTAAACCATGACCTCGCCGACCCTTTTAAAGTGGCAGAGAATGCTTTGCACATTACCTCATCTGAACAACCTTGGAGCGACATCAAGCTCTTGTACGAATCTAAATGGTCCATGAAATCCGTTTTGCCCTCGTAGGTTCTGAGCTGACTGGGTAGCTTGAACTTGGAGGAACCCTGGCCCTCAACACCCTCTCTGTGAACGGTGGCTCGGTCTACTTGATCAAAGTATCCACGGTTACTGGAGCGCCTGTCCCAGTATTGATGGCGTCAAGTTGGGCGTCTAGATCTCTGATCTTTTGAGAGGTGGAAGCGCTTCGACGTCAGGTGTCTAGTCGTTTCGGCGAGGAGATCTTCCTCTCCTAATTTCCCCGCCTTCAACCTCATGAGCTTAGTTAGATTGGGACTCTAATGAGGCACTCCTTTCACGTCGAGGACGAGGTGTGGGAGATCGATGTCGCCCGACTCGACTAGTGCTATGATGACTATGGGATACTTCGTCGCCAGACCGTCGAGATGGGCGAGAAGGGTTATTTTCAGAAGCGGGGATTGGAGGAATATGCGGTGGGTTAGCTGCGAGGAGTTGCAACAAACAGGCGTTATTCTCGTTTATGACTCTCATCTGCTCGGCCATATCATGTATCTCACGATGAAGGCCTTCTAGATCTGGCGTCTGACTTGTATTGGCCATCGGATAAGCTCTGTTGTCTAAAGGACTGCTGACGCTTGGTCTAGGTAATAAACGACTACGCATGTGTATAGAAAGTTGAGAACTGTCGTTCTCACATACGGCGCCAAACTATTGTGGTAGAATTTTTGGGAACAGTCAAGCTGCTCTTGATGGCGAGGTGGTAACCTTAGAAAAGACTCGGGCGACCTACGCAGCAAAGAACAAACGTTACCGCCCAAGGCAAGGCTGCTCAAAACCCCTCCAGCGTGCGAATCAGACCAAGGCGATCAAATGCTAAGCAATAGACAAGCGGAGCTATCCGTCTGCTAGAGTAAGGATTTCGTATCTCATAATGGTGGGGGAGCGGCCTTTATATAGATGAAGAATGGAGAGCCGTGTAAAGAAATTGCAGCGTGATCCTCGGACGGCTAAGTATGGCAATATATCCCGGAGATATAGGAGATTTAATAGGGAGATTTGACATCTGAAGAATATCTCGTGATTGTAGGTGCTGAGAAGGAAAAAATCTCTTCCGAAGGTAGTTTCCTTGTGGAGATATAAGACTGGAGGAGATGGAGTTCGTATGGAGATAGGAGACTGGAGACCATGTTATTCACCTCGCCCGTCAGTGGTGTGGAGGCTGGCGAGCTTAAGTTCAAGCTTACTGGCGATCTGGCGATGAGGCGATTCCTTGCCCATTGGCGAGATGGAGAAAGCCTGGCGATGTTAATGAATGAGCCCGGCGTGGTATAGTAGGGATTTTCTTGAAGGTAGGCGACGTGTTCCCTTGGCGAAGTATGAATGCTTTACCCCACATCAGTAATAATTATATTTCTTTTAAAAAATATTTATTTTAAA
>BRYF01000012.1:17045000-17052500 GCA_030159135.1 Actinidia polygama
ATTAGGAAGCGCTTGATAAAAAATATTAACAAGTAAATACTAGTTAATAATCAAAAACCCTAAATCTATTTTATCTACAGCCATAATTTGGAGGTTGGAGTTAACTAATCTATGATTTTAAGAGAAAAAAAATTGAAGAAAGTTAAATAAGGAGAAGCTTTGAGTGGGTTGGTAAAACAGAGGTTGTTCTAGGAGCACAATTGTCCTCTCTTTTGTTAATCTGATATCACTCTTACGTTACATTAAATAGGTATATGTCCTACATAGCAAAAAACCAAAATAGCTATAACAATTAAACAAATACAAATAAAGAACAAAACATTAATTTTAACACTTTTCTTTAATGATTTGTTGTGATACCCAACATTCAAACTTGTTCCTTTGTAAAACTTTGGTAAAGATGTTCGCCACTTGGCTTTCGATCTTGCAATACTTCAGTTGAATCTCATCATCTTGCACGGCCTCTCAATAAAGTGATGCTTGATGGCAATATGCTACAAGCGGCTATGATAGACGAGATTCTTTGTCGTCGCAAAATTCAAGCAACTTTGCATCAACATTCTTCTCATATAAAATACCAAAATCAAGTGTACCTTAAATGTATCTCCATCAAGTACAATCAGCTTCAAACCAAGCTTCTATAAATAAATGCATCAATTTCTTTACTTCCATCTTCTTTTGACAAGGGGAGTAGCAACTGATTCACAATCCTTCATTTTTGAACTTTTCAAAAAGAGTTTTATCATACTTCCTTTGGCAAATAAAAACTTATTTATCATTTTGATAAATTTTTCAATGCCAAAGAAGTAATGCAAAAATTTCAAATCACTCATCTCATATTTTTTCATCATATCTCTTTTGAAATTTTCAATCATCTTTTTATCACTACCGGTAAAAATCAAGTCATCAAAGAAATAATGAGCATACCGGTGTTACCTTGGCTCTTGATATACAAGGTTGACTCACTTTTACTTTTTTGAAAACCTTTATCATTAAAGTAAGAATCAATCTCACTATATCATGCCCAATCTACTTTAACCCATACAAAACCTTCTTCAAATTGTACATTTTTTCTTCTTTGCATTTCACAATAAACGTTTGAGGTTAATCAACATAAACCTCTTCATTCAAAGCACCATTCAAGAATGCCGATTTCACATCAAGTTGATATAAGAACTACCATTTTGAAGCCGCCAAGTCAAAAAGAGTTCTTATAGTGTCAAGTCAAGCTACCAGTGCAAATGTTTCTTGAAAATCAATTCCCGGTTATTGAGAATACACTTTATCAAAAAGTTTTACTTTCTTCTTTTGAATAGAACCATCCGGGATGAATTTTGTTTTAAAAATTCACTTCACACCAATTACATCTTTGTTTTTTGGCCTCTCCACCAACCCCTTAGTTTTGTTCTTTTCAATCACATAAATCTCTTCTTCCAAAGCTTTGTTCCATGCTTCTTCTTTGATAGCATCTTCAAAACTCTCTGGTTCAACAACATAAAAATTAAAACTTGCATACACATCATTAAGGCTTCTCATTCTTCTTAGAGTTGAACTAGGAGATAGGGAACTTGAGCTTGATGGACAATTTGGAAGAGCTTCAAAAATCTCTTCATCTTCAATGTCTTGGTTTTCTAGTTTTTCATTGAAGGTAATTATTTGGTATTGGACTTCCTTTCCTTTGAAATTTCGAGAAGCTTTCTCATTAAAGAGAACATCTCTACAAATGATAACTTTATTCTTTTTCTCGTTGAAGAATCTATATCCCTTTGATTTTGAGTTATAACTCACAAAGATGCATATTTCACTAGTTTCATTAAGCTTGTGTCTTACGGACATGAGCATAACAAATGCTACCAAATACTTTCAAGTGCTTCACGAATGGTTTCTTTCCACTCCACACTTTTGTTCTTTAAAGCTTTTGTGAAACATCTATTCATCAAGTAAACTACTGTATAAACGACTTCACCCCAAAAACTGTTGGGTAACTCTTTTTCATGTAACAATGATTTTGCAATTTCAGCTATAATTCTATTCTTCCTCTTCGCCACTCCATTTTGTTGTGGAGTATACACAAACTATAATTGCCTTTTCAAACTAATATATTCACAAAAAAAATTAATTGATTTGAGTTGTACTCTCCACTTCAATCACTTCTCAAAACTTTCATACAATGACCGTTTTGTCTTTCAACAAAATTTTGAAATATTTTGAAAATAGAGAAAATATTAAATTTTTGTCTCATGAATTACACCCAAGTCATTATTGAAAAATCGTTAATAAAAATAAGAAAGTACTTGTTACCTCCATGAGTTGGTATATCTATGGACCCACACACATCAGTATGAACAAGCTCTAATGGAGTTTTAGCTCTTCATGCCTTTTCTTTTGGAAATGACTCCCGGTGATGCTTTTCAAGAGCACAACATTCACAAACTTGCTTCACTTCTTGAATGGTTGGCAACCTATACACCATGTTCTTTTGTTGTAGATTCATCAAGATTTTAAAATTCAAGTGCCCAAAACTTCTATGCCATAACCATGATTCATCAACCACATCTGTTTTCAATGCCACATTTTTTCCATATTGAGAAGTGAGAAAACAACTTCTATTTTTCTCCATCTTAACTTTTGTCACGATTTGACTTTGTTGAAAATCTTGCATAACTCTTCTTCAAAGTGAATGGAGTATCCATGCTCTACAAGTTGGCCAACACTCAATAATTTTTGCTCCAAGTCCGAAATTAAAAGCACGTCAAAGATATATCTTGTTTTCTTCTTTGTTTCAACGGCAATTGTACCCTTTCTATTTGCTTGGACTGAGACACCATTTTTCATCTTTACTTGTGAATTTGGAGAAGTATCCATTTTTACAAAAGTGCTCTCATCCAGTCATGTAGTTACTACACCCACTATCAATAAACCATACGTTATTCTTTTGTTCTGATGATGTATGACAAGTATAGAACATATTTTTATCACATTCTTTCTCTTTCAAAAAGTTGGCTTGTTTGTTGTTGAATTTGCAATCCTTTTTTATATGCACAAATTTGTTGCAATTGTGACATTAGGGTTTTTCCTTGAACCAACTATCTTTATCAACATAACTACTTTTATTTCAAATTTCATACCTTTGTTGAGTAGACTCCTCATTTTTCTTTTTTTTGAAATTTATTTCTTCCTCTTACATTTGTTTCTCTTCCTCTCTCTTCCATTCCATCCACCATAGAATTTTGCCCCCAAAATAAATCATAACTAGAGGCTTCTTTTCCATGGATTTTATAAGTACCAGCATTGAGTTTAGATTAAAAGGCACTTTCAATTGATTTTTCGGATTGCCTATTCAATCTCTCCTCAAATTATTTAGTTGAACCCATCAATTCTTCAACACTCAAGGTTATTAAGTCATTCATGTTTTTCGTAACGCAACAATGGGGTTATACTTTTTCGGCAAACTAATAAAAACTTTCTCAAAAATTCTTTGATTAATAATATTTTTTCTATATGTTTTTATTTTATTCACAACTTTCATAGTTCTAGAAAAATAGTCTTACAACATTTCTCTATCCTTTATTTTCATATTCTAAAAATCTTTTCTTAAGGATTGAAGTTTAATGGTTTTTACCTTTGAGGTACCTCTATACTCCTTTTGAAGAATCTCTAATGCATCACTTGCTTTTGTTTCATTGATGATTCTAGAAAAAATTGAATCTTTGAGAGAGCTTTGGTGTCCTTCTTCCTTTGTTCCCTCAAATTTTGCATTTGGGAAATGTCTCATCATCTTGGGGTTCTTCAAAACCTTCTTCTACATATTATCAAAGCCCATCTGAAATGAGTTTGGTTTTTATCTTCACACACCAAAAATCATACTTTTGTCCGTTAAAAATTAGAAATGGAGGTTGTTGGCTTTGATTGCTAGAACTTGCCATCTCTTTCGTCTCCACCGGGTTTGTTTTCAAGTCATAAATCTTCACTCACAACTATTTCTTGATCAGATCTAGCTTTGATACCAATTTGTTGGAGGTTGAAGGCAACTAATCTATGAGTTTTACTAGAGAAAAGTGAATAAAATTAAATAAGGAGAAGCTTTGAGTGGGCTAATAAAACAAGGATTTCTCTAGGAGCGAGGCTAGCACCTTGGGGCAAGGTGAGAACCATGGAGGATGTGGACAGCGTCCCAGAAAATCCGAGCTTAATGAGGTGATGATGGGCGAGGTGAGATGGGCTAGCACCTTGGAGTGAGGTGAGCACCATGGGACGAGGTGAGAACCATGGAGGATGTAGACAGCGTCTCAGGAAATCCGAGCTTAATAAGTGGGTCTCGTCAGATAAATCTTGGCGACGTGCTTACTTCAGCAAGTGATCTTGGCGTCGTGCTTACTGCATTAGGTGAAGATATTATCTCTCATCAGTTGCCCTCTACTCGAGAAGCTGAGGTGAAACACTCAGTATCATCGAGTAACAAATCAAGTGAACTTCGGCAAACAAAAAACCTTATCACAGTGACTTGAATGATCTCGAGAGCTTGATGCCTTGGTGAATAATTGGAGAATTTAATTCCCAATCACTTTTACATCTTTTAGCGAGTAAAATAGATGTGCGATATTAACCAAACTGGCGATATGACGATCTTGACCTTGGTGACATCAACAAGTTAAAATTGACGAAATGGCAAATTTGGTGACAATCCATTTTGGTGAAATAGGCAACAATCATTTTGGCAAAATTGGCGATAATTCATTTTGGCAATTTTAATAATAGATATTGGCGATAACACTATCATGGAGATTTGGCAATAACTAAGCTAGAGCAATTGACGATTCTGTAATTATATGGAAATTAGCGATCATAATATGATTGCATGGAGAACTCGACGAACATGGGACTTTGGCGATCAAAACCATAAATATATGGAGAATTGGCAAAATAAATATTTTGACGACTTCTAAAAGACTTTGGCGATATTCATGTTATGGCAATTTCCTTGACTATTGGTAATATTTCTTCAATTGCTTAGCATTCCAGTGGTGAGGTAAGGCCTTCCCCTTCATGTCTTCTAGCCAATAAGTTCCTAGCCTGGTCAACTCGTTCTCACCTCAGGCTCATCTTATCCTCAAGTTCATCTCATCCTTAAGTTTATATCATCCTCAGAGTGATAGGTGAGATGACAACTACGAGTGGGGTGAAAACTATGTGCGAGGCAAAAACCATGGGTGAGGTGAATCCTTACTTTTATGGTCATCCTTTTCTCGCCTCCTTCATTTGGTCTCAGCTAACTCTTCTGCTGACATATACTTGTCAGCCTTGCTTTATAGTGTTGACAAGTTTTTTGGGACATTCTTGAAGAGAGAGTCAAATAGCGGGCCTGGGCAAAATTCCTTCATCATCGCCATAATCACCACCTTATCACTGGGATCTTCTACTTCTAGGACAACCTGGTTGAACTGCTTGACATAGTCTTTCAAGCTCTCCCCATCTTTCTGGTGGATTATGAAGTGGTGGGAGACATTCTTTTGTCTAACCTTGTAGCTCATGAAATTGGTGGCAAAGAGCCTACTCAAGTCACCAAAAGAGTCAATGGTTCTTGGAGGTAACTTTCTGAACCATGATCTCGCCGACCCCTTCAAAGTCGCTGAAATGGCCTTGCACATCACCTCGTCTAAATACCCCTAGAGCACCATTAAGTTCTTGTACGAGTCTAGGTGGTCCATAGGATCTATTTCTCCTTCGTACACCCCTAGCTGGGATGACAACTTGAATCTAGAAGATACCCTTACCTTCATCACCCTCTCTGTGAATGGAGATTTTGTCTGCCTAATCAGAGTGTTCGTAGTAACTGGAGCTTTCACGCTTGTTTTTGATGGCGTAGATCCGAGTATTTAGGTCTTTAATTTTTTGGGTAGTGGACTTATCTTGGCGCTTGTGAGCTTGGTCATCCCGGCGAGGTGACCTTCCCCTCTCCTAGTTGAATGTTCCTGACCAACACTATGGCAATTCTGTGAATTCTGGTCTCCCGATTGGTGAGAATGGTGAGATTGATCAGCATCTTCTGGAATAGGTGTGGTGTGAGGAGGTGGTATGTTTGTGGCGAAGTAATGTATCGAGCGAACATTATTCTCGTTCACGATTCTGATCTGATCGGTGATCCCATGCATCTCACGGTGGAGGCCCTCAAGATTTGGAACTTGGATGGTGTTCACCATTGAACATGCTCTGTTTTCTAGAGGGGCTGTTGGTACTCGGTCTAAATAATAAATGGCTGCTCAGGTGCATAGAGTGTTGAGAATTGTCGTTCCCACAGACAGCCCCAAACTATTGTGGTAAAAATCTAAGGGCGAGCAACCAACAGTCAGAATTGCTTTTTCACCTCGATATTGAACATCGGCAATGACTCGGGCGACCTACACAAAATAACAAACGTAGTCAGCCGGGGTGAGGCGGCTCAAAACTCCTTCGGCGTAAAAATCAGACCAAGGCAAGGATAAGCTCGGCAAAGCACCAAGGCTCTCAAAATGTAATTGCAAGGGTTATGTGAGTGCATAAGCATACCTTTCCTGGTAGTGGGAGCTACCTTTTTATAGATGGAGAATAGAAAGTCGTGCGAGGAGATCACGGCGAAATCGTCGGGTAGCTAAGTATGGAAGGAGATCCTGCGGATATCGGAGAAGAACTAGGAGAATGCCATATGGAGGACACACCGTAAATGTAGGAGATGGAGTCTCATGGAGATGAAATCTTCAAGGTCATCTCATCCTCCTCCAGGTGATGGGCGAAGTGAAGATGGGCAAGGATAGCACCTTGGGGCAAGGTAATCATCATGGACGAGGTGAGAACCATGGAGGATGTGGACAGCGTCCAAGGAAATCCGTGCTTAATGAGTGGGTCTCGTCAGATAAATCTCGGCGACGTGCTTACTTCAGCAGGTGAAGATATTACCCCTCATCACAACATATACAATTCTCACATTAATAGTACTGTACAAATATACGGAGTATGTATTAGTAACTCTCCTCTAAAAATACATTAATATTAACTATTCTACCATGTAAAGTACAACACATTTGCATAGAATTGGACCCCAATCCACACAATTACTTGACAAACAACACTAGCTGAATTCTCTAGCAAATATTATATTGTCTTTTAATTAGTAAGACCCAGCATTGGCTCATGTGTTTAATTTTTGAGTTTAGCCCTATTTACAGTTGCATACAATAGACAGAAACTAAAACATTTATTTGAATTATTTGTGAAATTCATAGTATCCTAATTAATAGTAGGGTATATTTATAGAGGTGTTATGAGAGAGAATTAAATAATGAATGAACGAACGCTAAGTTAGTCAAGGTTGTGTTTGAATCAAGGATTTAGGGAGGAAAAATGCCTTGATCCAAATACAGTCCAAAGAGACAAAAGGTGGTAATCAAGTCTAATTAACCTACATGGTGATGGTGGTTGGTTGTCTAACAAAAACCTTTTTTTGTGTGGGTGTGTGGGTGGGGT
>BRYF01000012.1:17075000-17077500 GCA_030159135.1 Actinidia polygama
TTTTAACCCCGTGCATTACACAAGTAAACTGCTAGTTATTAAATATATTTTTTGTCCTCCAATAAAGGCTGTTAAAGTGTTTGTTAAGTGCACTACAGTAGCATGTTAACACACTCTTATGGGCTCCAAATCATTAAATAAGTTTTAAAACCTATTTTAAACTTTCAACTCACTTTAATTGGTTTTTTGCTAGTTGGTTAACTAGTGCAATGGAGGTTTTTTGTGTTCACTAGCTAGTAAAGTAGTTAGCAAACTAAATTGGAGTAACTGTATTTTGTCAGGAAACTCATGGGAGATAAGTGAAATTTATCTTAAATATTATTTTTATCAAAGTAAGTTAGATTTATTGTCTTGTTGAAAAAATATACAACAAAATAACTTTAAGCCTTGTTTATAATAGAGAAAAATTTGAAAGGTAACACCTGTAATTAAAAAGGACTATATAGACCTAAATTGAAAGGTTTAAGAGCAAAGTAGACATAATTGGTAGTTCGGGGATGAAGTAAGAAAAATTTAAATAGTTTAGTGAATAAAAGTATAATATTAGTGCTTGTTTGGCTTAGGGATATGGAGGGGGGATAATTTCCCCCCGGATAACTTTTTCCCCCGAATGTTTGGCTGACGGATAACTTTTCTCCCCGGATAATTTTTAGACCAACAGGTGGATAAAGACGGATAATTTTTGGATAGCTTAGACCCTAACTAAAAGTTATCCGGGATAAAGGGTGGAAGATAAGAAAAAAAATATATAGAAAAAAACAAAATGTATATTTTTATTTTTATATATATATAGAAACAAAATATATATTTTTCATATCTAGATATTTTATATTTTGTTTCTCTATATGTATTTTCTTCCTTATCCCCACCCTTATTTATTCATTCTAAATTTTATCTAAACAAAATTAAAAGTTATCCCCTCCAAAAATTATTCCCCTCTAAAATTTATTCTCATAACATATCCGTCAGCCAAACGACGGGAATTAGTGGGATAAGATAATCATAATCACAAGAGAGGCGCAAGACTGGGTGGAATAATAAAAAAATTAAGAGGGTACGGACATGGCGGAGATTCAGATAATAGGAGTGGTGGGCGGCGGCCAAATGGGCTCTGGAATTGCCCTACTCGCCGCCGCACATGGCATCGAGGTTTGGCTTCACGACTCCGATCTCAACGCTCTCAACAGAGCCCACAAGTACATCTCCGATTTCATCCAAAACATCGTTCCTAAAGGACACCTCTCTCAGGTCCTCTCTCTCCCTCTCCGTTTATTTTTTGGATGCGGCCGAACAGAGTGAACTTTAATTGGTGTTATTCTGAAAGGTCCGAGGGTTTACAGTTGAGAGATAATGTTCCTCAGAGCATTTCCAACTTATCCAATATTTTCAGAGTCTCAAAACAATATTTTCTAATTAAAAAGAATATTTTTTAAAATCTACTTCCAAAGCTTCATCATTTTCGGCTTTTCCTCGAAAAATATAAATTATCCATTTTTAAATTTTTGTTCCATATTTTTAATTCTGATCCCATTTTGAATTTATGGTCGATATCTTTTCAAGGGTACCAGTTTTATAAAAATGGATGATTTTTTTTTTTTTTAAATAGAGAATGGATTGGAGTGTAGGAGCTCATTTTTTTTCTCTAAAATCAAGATGAAGAGGATGGGTTGGAGATGATCTCATATGAGTGAGGAAAAAAAGAAAAGAAATGAGGTTGTGATTGTATAGAAAGAGGTGTTATATATTATAATATATTTACTAATAATTAATAAGGATATTATTTATATCAATGATTTTTAAGCTTAAATGAGATTTTTAAGTTTGAAGGAGATTCATGTTTGTGAGCAAGTTTTGTCCCATATTGATAAACTATGCTTATAGTGGGAGTGACTCTCTCTATATAAGAGAAGTCTATCTCACATTGTTAAGGTAAATCGTTGTGAGAGTTGTTCTCTTTTTATGAGAGAATGCTTGTCCCACATTGCTTAGCTACATGGTTGAGTGGGAAGGACTTTCCTATAAAAATGAGAAGTCTTATTAGTTTCTCCTCAAATTTTGAGATTCCTCCTTTGAGGAAACTTTTAGTTTGTTTTTAATAGTTTTCTTATATATATATTTTAATTAATGACTGTTTTAATTATCGTTTAATTAAGTACTCACTGTTTCGCTTTGATTTTAGTCCGTTTAGGACAACGGCTATATTTTTGACCGTTGAGACTTTGTCCGGTAATAATGGTTATTTTAATTAATGACTGTTTTAATTATCGTTTAATTAAGTACGCACCGTTTCGCTTTGATTTTAGTCCGTTGTCAACGGCTATAGTTTTTACCGTTGGGACTTTGTCCAAAACGGCTAGTGTGCAAAAAGGTGTGAACTTTGAATGATTGGGTTTTTAGTCCCACATCGGTGAAGGGGTGTGATGGTTTGGGACTAGAGGAAATCCAAATGAAATACACAATTTAAAACTTTTCTCTCTCCTTCTATTCTTCATTAATTTTT
>BRYF01000012.1:17100000-17102500 GCA_030159135.1 Actinidia polygama
CGCGGTTCGTACTGAGTTTGATCGGATTTTGACCAAAGCGAGTTTTTACGGCTGATCGAACCGTTTCTTCAACTGGTCAACGGTTCAACTGGTTAAACCGTCCGGTCCAATCTGGGTTTTAAAACCTTGATTGAAACAACACAAACTATAAACAATGATATCAAAAATACTCAAAACTTATAAAAGCTCTATTTTTTTATTAAGTCCAATTTCTAGTGTTTTGTTCCATGAATATTATTATGCATATAAAATTATTAAATTCAACTACCTTTGTTTTACAATCTGATCAAATCTAACATTTTTTTATGTTGTGATAAACCCTAACTCATTTTTATAAAACTTTTTCTATTGATTTCAACTCTTTTAACTTTTTTACTAATCAAGTAAGTAAATTTAAGTACTTTAGTTCCTAGCGATAAATATATTCAGGGATAACACCTTATTCCACAAACGAGCATATTCTTCCACAAACAAATCAAAGCCCTAGCTCTCTCTTACTAAATCTATGACAATTGTTTAATAAGTAATAAAAAAATTATTAGTTGTTTTTTGTTGGCTATTGATCTCATTGACAAACTTTAGCATGGACTAGTTGATGAATTGAAAGAAGAACTAAATTTTTTTACAAAATCTTGTTTGTGAGTGGAAACCAAGCTAAAACAAAGCCCAACCAAATGGTATAAATAAAGAAGATAATAAAGTTAATAAACTATATATATGTATGTTGGGGAAGGAGTTGGAATTATTAGGTTTTCCCAAATGATTTGAATCGAATAGTTAAGAAATAATTAAATAATAAAATACATTAATTGTGAGTTTTATCACATCATAAGGTACATGAAAAACGTCAAAGCTGATAGTTAGTATATCATTGCTTTTTAAAGAATCACAATAATAATACCAACTTAATTTTGTATTTTGAAAGAATATATTTCCAACGGAGGGAGAAGATAAAAATAAACATAAAAAAAGTCGTTAAGATATTCAAATTTTTACAACCTAGATTTTTATAATTTTGTCTTTGATGTGTAAAGTTATTAATTACCCCTTGTATTTTGGGTAAAAGGATACTTGAAAACATTAAATGCAAGTATTTTTTATAACTTTACAAAAAAAAATTATGTTTTTTTAACAAAATAATGTGTAAAAAAAGAGCAATAAAAATCATTGTGCTTTTCTTCTCTCTTGATTTTAGAGAATGAAAGGGGTGATAATGAGATTTTTAAGGAATAGAGGGGGTGTTAGTGTAATTTACCCTATATTTCAATTAACTACACGATATATTCTGAAAATTATTTTAAAAAATTTATAGACTATATTTATCTAGATGTGGCCCACATTGCAATGACTTCAAATTTGTACCACATATTTCTAAATAGGGGCATCAATAAATGTGGGTTGTTGATATTTAATATGTCTTAAATTAATTACTTTGTAATTAATAAAATGATTATGTCAAGTTAAAATGAATGACATTTAATGCATTCTCGCTAGAAGTATTTTTAGTTTCCCATATTACCCTTTTACTTAGAGTTTAAAACTCTTATAATTATTTTCATAATAAATAATTCGATAAAATAGTTTTCATCATAATTATCTTTTAAAAAATAAAATAAAAATTGTAATCTACATATTATATGCGTCTCATTTCCCTTTTTACGTTTTCTTTGTTAATTTATTAATAAATAATGTGTTTAGAAACTTTATTTTCATTATACATAGAAATGTATTTATCAGTCATTTTTTTTCTTCTGAAAGTACAATTAATAATCCCTTTTTTATTTTTTTTAACTTAAAAAAATTATTAGACAAAAAATAAAATAAATATAAATATTCAATTTCAAAAAATCTGTTTAATATCCAATATTAGCATTTAGGTGTTTAGAAAATAAAATTCAGTTTGGCATTTAGTATAGAGAACGTGTGAATGGATCATGTTTTTTTAACAGAAATTAGTTTAAGCTTGTAATGGTATTCTCATTCATTAAAAATCGGAAGTATTCACTGCCATTTTGTATTAAAAAAAAAGTGCACATGATAGGATAGGTTTTTTTATTTAAAGGAAAGAACGGGAAAAAAGAGAGGGTAGATTTGGTATATAAACATAAATTACTATTACAATAAATATAAGTGGTTGAAAGAACTCTCAACCAATAATTCATTTAAGAGCATATCCATTGGTTTAGTTACATTGTGTGCTGATGAGTGTGTTACGATAAATTAGACCTGGAAAAAAAGCTCAGTCCAGTGAGTTCGCCAGTCGTTCGGACGGCACAAGTATGGGTCTGGCCCCAAGTCCGCCGCTAATTGGACCCAGATTGAACACCCCTGCGAAGTACGGCCCGTTTAAGCAACCGACTTGTTTGAACATGAAACCCAGCTCACACGCGAGCCTAGCCTGCCTGACCTGTTTTTGGTGTACCTATTTGAGCTTTTGGGCCAAGTGCAGCCCGCCTACTCAACCTGTGGCCCCCCACTTGTCAACAACACCTTGTCAAAC
>BRYF01000012.1:17105000-17110000 GCA_030159135.1 Actinidia polygama
TTGACGCCATAGGGCTAACAGTGATGAACAAGAATAACACAATACACACGCAAGCAAGTAACCTCAATCTCTAAAGTAGAGTAAATTACTCGTTTATGCTATGATACATGCATGAAATTATGTTATATTATGCAAATCAAATCCATGACTTAAATAAAAATCTTTTAATTTTTTTTGTATGCATATGCCTATGCACCATATGTTTCTGTCTTTCAGGAAGGTATTCGGCCAACGCACCTTGACTCACGTGGGAGTATGTTATCAAATCAGACTAAAGACGGGAGGTCATAGTGCATAATGTATATTTTAAGAATTATGTTAATTATACGAGATGGTCATTTATGACGTATGATACCCGATTAAGGACAAATACATGTACATGCATGAATTTTGAATAAGCTATTTCAAAAGAGAAAATGTTTTCTCTTACGCTATGTTATGTTATGTTATACGCATCTACTATGATATTTTCATATCTTCGATATGTATATCAAAACCTATGTTAGATATTATGGTTATACACTAAGTAAATGTGTGCTTAATAACATTGTTTCTGACATTATTTCAGAAAATAAAGGCAACCAAGTGGAGTAGATCAATAGAACACGTTTTGAAGTTTATTTTGAATAATGTAAATTTAAATAGATTACGTCATGATATATAACAAGAGCAAATTGTTGTTCCCACCCCCGTGTCAGGGGATGGGACTTGTTTGGCTTGTTTTGGTCCAAATTCCCCCCCCCCCCCTCTCTCTCTCTCTCTCTCTCTCTCTCATCATCTCTTCTCTACCTATTAAATTTTTTTAAATAAAATTTTATGATTATTTATTACAAAAAATAATCAAAATTTTATAATTTTTTTACTTTTACATTCCAAATGTTTATATTAATTTTTAAGTATAGTCTCATTTTTTTTTAATATCAGCTCTTTTACCTATTAAATTTCTTTTAAATAAAATTTTATGATTATTTATTACAAAAAATAATCAAAATTTATAATTTTTTTACTTTCACATTCCAAATGTTTATATTAGTTTTTAAGTATAGTATCAATTTTTTTAATACCATCTCTCTCTTACCTATTAAATTTTTTTTTGAATAAAATTTCATGATTATTTATTTAAAAAAAATCAAAATTTTGTAATTTTTTTACTTTCACATTCCAAATGTTTATATAAATTTTTTAAACACATAAGAATTTATTTAATAAACTTTTTTTGTAATACCATCTCTTTTTTTGATTTTTGTTTTAAATTTTTAAATACTTAAGATTTTGGCAGTAATTTGATTTATCAAAAAAATAGAGAAAAAAGTGTATTTGGGAGTAAAAAATATTATAAAAAATTTTATGTTAATTAATTTTGTATTAAATTTAATAAATTGAGAGGAATTTTTAAAAAATATTAAAATTTTTGATACATATTTTTTTTATATAAAAAAACTGGAGATGGGAGTAAAAGAAATTATAAAATTTTATCATAAAATCTTTTTAGATAAAAATTTGAAAGGTGAAAGTAAAAAAAAAAATTGCTCAACTGCAGTGATATTATAGAGTTCGAAGAAGTGACTTTTAGTAAATTGTTTCTGAATTGTAAAAATTAATATCATTTTATTAAACACTAATCATAAACGATATAATTTTATGATTAAAAAATACACAAAATGATATTATTTTGTATATTTCAAAACGCTAAAAAAAAATATCACTTCATCGTCTCGATATTATATGAATCAAGATATAGATGCTTGTTTGATGTGGTAAAAACAAACGACTCATTTTCGTTAGTTTTTTTTCCCTTTTTTCATATTTTTGTAGTTTTTTTTTTCATTAGTTTTTTTTTTGTAGTTTTTTTGATAGTTTTTTTTATCAAATGTATTTCTTTATTTTCAATTTTGTTTAATTTTGATAAATAAAATTGATTAAAAAAACTAATAAAATAAAAAAACTACAAAAAATGGGGGAGAAAAACTATAAAAAAAACTAATAAAAAAAACAAAACTACAAAAAAATCTAATGAAAAAAACTATAAAAACTGAAAAAGAAAAATAAAAAAAGAAACAAACTAATGAAAAAAAAAACACAAATTCAGAAGTAAAAGTAAAAATATAGAATCAATGGGTATTAAAATAAAAAAATGAATAAAATGGTTGAACGGCTATAAAAATAAAATTTGATAATTTCTTTTACTCTCCCCTTATGTTTTATATAAAAGAAAAAATATGAATCATAAAAATAATTTTAGATAAAAATTTTTGAAGTTGGGAGTAAAAAAAATTATAGAAGTTTATCATAAAAAATTTATAGATAAAAATTTGAAAGGTAAAAGTAAAAAAAAATTAAAAAAATTAATTAATTTTTAATAAATAACCAAGAGATGATATTAAAAAAAATAATGGATGAGAAAGAGAGAGAGAGAGAGAGAGAGGGGGGGGGGGGGCTGGGAAGCAGATAAGGGGTGGGACACGGAGAGAATAAGAGGGGGGAACAGGGGTAAAAGGATAATTTTAAAGAGTGATGTGACCCGTGGGGAGGTGTGAAAAACAGACCTCATAGCAAGAACAATGAAAATGATGTTGTCTAGTCCGGACCAAAATATTTGAGGGTTTTTGAACTACTATGCTATTAAGTATGTATAAATGATATAGCATGTATTTTGAATGAATAAATATAATATTATTTTTTTATTAATTCTAAAAGTAAATATATACATTTTACTTTCACACAAAAAAAAATTAAAAGAAAAAAGACTACAAAAATAGACGCGTGGGCGTCGGGATCGTCACACATGACACAACCAACTGATATGCTTTAATAATATTATTGCTTTCATTGCTGATAGTGATAGAAACTTGGCTTTTCCTTGCATCCATCCAACGAGACAATGATGTACATTTTGTGGACCCAGGTCAATACTGTCTGCTCTCTTAAAATATCAACACTGTCTGTTCTCTTAAAGAAATTAACTTCTTGTTTGATTTAAAGTCTGAAAATGAAAAGAAAAAAAAATCCCTCATCTTGTTTGGGATGGGTCCCTTAAATTGTGGGGTTAATTGTTTACTTTCATCCCCAACAAACTCTGTATTTGACTTAAAGTCTGAAAATGAAAAGAAAAAAAATCCCTCATCTTGTTTGGGATGGGTCCCTTAAATTGTGGGGTTAATTGTTTACTTTCATCCCCAACAAACTCTGTATTTTTTCAGATAAGGCTACAGTCATCGCGAATGTTACGCGAATATTACTGCATTTGTTACTGTACGCACCAAAACGACGTCATTTTGGTAAAAAAAAAAACAAAAACGACATCGGTTTGGTTTGGCAAACAAACGTGATTTTTAGTTGAACGACGTGATTTTTATTTTTTTGCATCAAAGCAACGTCGTTTTATTGTCATGCGATAACAAATGTTGTAACATCCGCGGTAAATGTAGCATTATCCTATTTTTTCTCTAACTCATTTAAAGATATTTTTATTATATTTTATTTTACTTTTTAAAATATGATGTGACAAGACATGAGAGAAGAGGGAAAAAAGTGGATAGAAAAGTAATTTCTTTAAGGGTAAGGATGAATAGTGACTCCTTATATGTTTTGCTAAAATATATTCTAATAAAAATTTAGTACTGATATGGGGTAAAATCTATCACCTCGCCTTAGTAATATCTGAGATGAACATGCTGCACCAAATGACATGTGAACTATTAGGTTCCGAGATGGTCTCATACCTCGCCTATGTTTGTCGTGGAGCAGTCCAATTAGCCATTCTTCATCAGTTGGAAGTTATTTCCGAACCCTCTTGACCGAGGTAAAACAGTCATCTCCGAACTCTCTTGACCGAGGTAAAACGAGGTCATCTCCGAACCCTCTTGACCGAGGTAAGACGTCTCTGAACCCTCTACCGAGGTAAGTACGGTCTCCATGGGATACGCCACCGCCTTGAGTCTCCTACGATCTAGGCAAAAACTCTGGGTACGACAAATCTCCACATATAGGGTATATTCCACAAACAATATGTCACCAGTTTAGTCTTGCACGGCCTAAGCCACATCCCCAATTGCTCAACTCGCCTGTACTCTGTAGGCCTACTAGTTGATTTTCATCTCGCCAATGGGCGAGGTCGGTTACCTCACCCGGTCAGAGACCATCTCCACAAGAACTCCACTCTCGTCAGGGATCTGCCTCCATAAAGATTGTCTCCATAAGGATTATACCTCTACAAGGAAGTTGTATTTGTGAGACTCCTTCTCCATTACTTAGCCTATAATTACGGTATCTTCTGTACATGGCAACCTCCCCAGTTTTATTTTTTGGATCTCCGGGATATATTCCCCAAACATAGCTATACTAAAATCTCGTCTAAATATCCGAGCACAGATCTCCAATCTCAAACAATATAAAGGCCGCTCCCTCATTATGCAAAGGTACGCTGAATACACACATCACTGCGCATTCTCTCCGGAGAACTTTACTTTGTGATCTTCCCAGTTTTATTATTGCCTTGGTCTGATTCGTACGCCGGAGGGATTTTGAGTGGCCTCGCCCCGTCTGTTTACGTTTGTTCGTCCACACAGGTTGCCTAAGTATTTGCTGAAGTCCCGTGCCGAGGCCTAAGAGCGATATTGACTGTTGGTTGCTCTTCTTAAATTTTTATCACAACAGTTTGGCGCCGTCTGTGGAAATGACTCCCAACTTTCTATGCACTTGCGTAGCTTTTTATTGCCTAGACCAAGTGCCAATAGTCATTTGGACAACAGAGCTTATCCGATGGCCAATACAAGACAAACTCCAAATCTAGAAGATCTCCACCGTGAGACACATGATATGGCCAAGCAGATGAGAATAATGAACGAGAACAATGCCCGTTTGTTACAGCTCCTTGTAACTAACCCGCCACAAATCTCTCTAGTTCCCGTTCCTGAAAATAACCCCCTCACCGACCTCGTCGATCTGGCGACGAATTATTCCAAAGTCATCATAGCATCGGTCGAGCCAGGCGACACTGA
>BRYF01000012.1:17270000-17272500 GCA_030159135.1 Actinidia polygama
TGGTCTTGTAGGTTTTGTAACTACCAACCTGCAAGCAGTTCCTTCAAGCAAAAATGTTCAATAATCCTTTTAAAAGCCAATGATCTGCAATACTAGCTCTGTTGATATTAAACTCAGAAATTGGGGACCATGAATCTTTTTTCCCAAACCACCCCCGAAATATAATGATGATGTTGCTTTGATAGTTAATGTCCTCAAACCATGGACAAATCATGGGGTTTGGGAACTTGGTTGATACTACTACCCTTTTGTTGTCTTCCTGTTAGGGCAGGGAATGTTTTCGAGAGCAGCATTCGATAGTGCCTTGTATATGTAAAAAACTTGTGCATCAACTATTGAATCTGAAAAATCAAACCACTAGCTTTTTCATGTGGAATTTATTTTACACCCCCACAAAGAAGGATTATAGTCCCAAGGCCAAACAGGTATATTAATATTTACATATTTGTATAATTAAAGGGTAAATATGAAATTTCATGAAAAAATTCCATGAATTTTTGGACACTATTACCACATTACCCTTGATATTTACTAATTCCACTGTCTAATCTCGTGGAAACCAAACACTCCAGTCGGACTATTTTCCCGTTTTATTACTAATCCCTACTCATTATCACTCTCAATTCTAATCCCACCTCATTACTAATCCTACCAATTCTATCACACTTATCAAAAACAAAAGTCCAATAAAAAGACATTTTGATAATTACGCCTAATAAATACAAAAACAAAAGTCCAATAAAAAAGACGAGCGTAGAAATCATTTTCCATATTAATTCCAGTTGTAATAAGTTTTTATTCATAGAATCTCTAACTAATAACTAGTCTAAGAGCATTCACTTGAGCCTCATTAGATTTGAATTAAATTATAATTCAAAAATTACCTATTTTATTTTAACTTGTCATTTTTTAAGTTTTTAACTCCATCAACCTAAAAGAACAATAAAAAAAAGTAAGTACCAAATGAACAGTTTCTAGTCAATTTTGACTAGAAAATATAAAATAATTAAATTTATAGGTTGTTTTGGCTAGCTTGATATGGCAAGTTTTTAAAAATTTACTAGCTAAATTAACAAAAAATAAAATTCCCATGATCTAGGCATGAGACTTGGAGATCTGTTCTCTTCTAAAGTCTTAAGTTCAAAACTTCTTATATGCTATTAATTTCTCGGCATTGCCAGTCCATTTGGAGTGTTAAGTAAAGTGCAAATTATGAGGTGGGTGAAATAGGTTTGCAATTAAAAATGACTAATTAAAATTCTAATTAAATAACAATACTAATATACACTAGAGGTGCACACGGGTCGGGTTGGGTCTGGGTTAGACCCAGAACCGACCCGACTATCCACGGTTTTAGATTTTTGGACCCGGACCCGACCCAACGCTCAACGAGACCCGACCCGACCCGAACCACTCGGTTCCGGTTCGGTTCCTCGATTCTTCGGTTCTCGGGTTGGGTCGGGTCGGGTCGGGTCTTCGGTTCTCCCTAAACTTTATATAGCATAGGTAATAATCAAGTGTGCGCGAGTGCATTGTATATTTATATATGATCGGTTCTCGTCTCGGTTCCTCGGGTCTCGGGTCTCGGGTCGGTTCCTCGGGTGGGTTCGGGTCGGTTCTGGGTAAAAAATATACGGACTCGAGAACCGACCCGAGCTGGACGGGTTCGAAATTTTTAGACCCAGAACCGACCCGAGACGGTGGTAGACCCTAACCAACCCGAACCAATGAGGTCGGGTCTCGGGTATTTTGTGCACCCCTAATATACACCCAATGAGATAAGTATGCAATTTATGAGAGTAAAAGAGAGAGTGCAAACGAATTTATAGTGGTTTGGCCAATCTTTGCCTACGTCCACTTCTCTAAGAATTCTTTGGGATTCCACTCTCTTCACAAGCTTTCGGGTGCTTGAGAACTTTTTACAATCCTTAGATCTTCTTTTAGTCTTCAAGAGAAAGTCTTCTCTTTGATTTATAAATAATCACACAAAGTGATTCTCTCAGTTGAACAATTGTAGCAAAGGGTGTTCACACACGCTATAGTTGAATGATGATTATAATCAAGGGCTTCTAGAGTGACTTCTCTTGTTCTGATCTTATAAATCTAGCTCAAATGATTGATCAAAGTGTTGAAGAAATGAATGCAAGAGTTGAGAGAATTTAATACACTTCAATGCCTTCCCAACAACTCCAAGGGGTTTATTTATAAGCCCACTTCGAAATATAGCCGTTTCATTATTTAATGCTCTGAACTAACCATTCTGATTTAATTTCAGCCGTTGAATCTTGATTTGAATGCTCAGAATCAAAAGTTCAAATTTCGGTTGACCAAACATTAAGTTCGGCTAAGGATTGCTTTAGTTCCAAATAGCTTATTTTGTTTCAGGGAATGATCAAAACTTCGGCGAGGGGTTCTCTAACTTCGATTGACCGAACCTTACTTTCGGTCGAGGACGCTTCAGTTTCAGAGATGACCTTAAACTTTGGTCGATGAATTCCTT
>BRYF01000012.1:17290000-17292500 GCA_030159135.1 Actinidia polygama
GTCAGGTAGACCGAACCACGATAAATCGCCGAGTTTGAATCTCTCTATCCCTTTCTCTTTATTATTGTGCTCATATTGATATTATCTGCTTTATACTCATTTTTATATTATTCCAAACTCTTAACTCGGTAGAATTTTTATTAAAAGAAAAGTTTGCCATCAACCCTATTCACCCCCCTCTAGGGTTGATTATCTGGGTAACAATGTGAACCCTCAATCTTTTAGTTCTTCTATTTATGCCCTCCAAATTTCAAATATGTCAACAACAATGGATAAAAAATAAAAAGATCTCCTTGCTAATTAACGCTGCAAGTAATGTTATCCGCTGCATGGTTTGGGATGAGTACGAGCTTTGAACCTTCCCCTTTGGTATTGAACTTGGTCAACAAATCTTGAACCTTTTCTCCTTGTATAATCAAATTCGATAACAAATTTGGAAAAAGATAAATACCGTATGCTATCACATGTTTTTCAATTGAGCTAATTTAACATTTTAACCCAAGAAAATAGTCGTTAATGAGACAAAAAAGAGGGAGAGGAATTAGCTTACAGTATTTGGTGAAAACGTTTGCCTTATGGTAACATGTCCAAAAAGGGTTGGCTGAATTTAGCTACATATTTGGATTAATTATTGAAATTGGATGGCTCAAATAAAAATATTAAAAGTTTGAGAGTCAAATTAAAAACTGGAGTAGAGTTGGAGGGAGTAATTGTTTGTTTAGCGACTTTAATTGCTGGTCAGAGCAAAGCTCATACTTAATTAAAGGTAAACATTTTTTTGTTATGGGGCAGAGGTGAACATCTTGGCAATTAGCATTTAAACAAGGGGCACTTTGAGGTGGATTCGGATCATCTGAAGTGCTAGGGCTGTAGAGTGTTTTTGGAGTGTACAAAACGATGTCGTTTTATACACTTTATAAACAAAACGACGTAATTTTGGTCCTGATCATGAACGATATTGTTTTACTTTTAATTAAAACGATGTCGTTTGTTGTTTTGTACACTCTAAAAACACTCCACTTGAGAGAATCCCAACTCAGTTTGAAGTCTGTTCGTCCCTATTACACTTAAACCAAACTAAACCAATCCCGTCCAATAAGTCGCTTCTCAACCTAACTCTACAAGTGTCTTAATTCCAAAAATACCCTTCATAGCCCGCGCGCACCCTCCACAGCCACGCACATATATTCGGACAAAACCCAAAATCGCCATATCCATAGCACAGTTTCTTCACCATTTCCAATCAAAATTCAAAAACATCTACGATCGACTACTCCAAAAATCCTCTCGATCAATTATCGACAAAAAAAATTATGTATCAATCTCCTTTTAAGTCTTAGTAATTCCTTTTAATGTTTTCAAATCCTAAATCATCACATATCCTTGCTCGATGCAGCGAATGAAGTTATGCATCTAAAATTTGTCAAGATTTCGCATATTGTCCTCACTTTGATATATATAAATGTTTAAGAACGCATTATCAAAAATTATACACACATTACAATCCTCATACTAAAAACTGTGACCGAAAACAATAAAATACACACATAGGACATCAAAAACTTCATATTCACAATTGGATGTCCTAATTTTTTTGTTGTGTTGGTTGCACATATGTTATTGCATTTAAAGTATTTATAGAAAGCTAAGTTGTTGGGTTTATTATGTTGAGTCCAGCCCACTATTGACCCCAAGGCCAAGCTTGTTTAGTAACTCTAGTTTTTTCTCTATAAATATGAAGAGATAGAGAAAATTAAGGTGTGGGATTGTGTTGTATTGTTTTGTCTGAGAATAGAAAGAAAAGGAAGGAGAGGCAAGATAGGCTGAGAGAGATTGTGAGAGAGAGGGTGAGAGAGTGAGTCTCCTCCTTTGTAATCTTTTTTGTTCAATTAGTGGATTATTTAACCACGTAAACTTTTATTGTCTTGTGCGTGATCGGTAGATCGTTTTGAGCACAACATATTATTGTTCATTTTTTTATATTAACTGTCAAAGAGTTTTGGGCATGTCGAACAAACATTTTTTGCTTGGGTATTGTTAGAAGAACTCATGGGCCTAACTCAACCCTGAAAACCGACTTACAAGATGAGGATTGTCGAAGGGCTTATAAGGAGGTACAAGTTTTCGTATCTAGGCGATATGGGACTTCACTTGCACCCTCCCTCACGCAAAGCGTGGAGATGTGAGGTAAGAGCATGAACTGAGCGGTCCAAGAGGTGTGGGATTTCACTCATGATGAGAATGCGAGCTGAGTGGTCCCAGAGGAGAAGGCCTTTTGGAACCTAGCTCTGATACTATGTTAGAAGAACCCATGGGCCTAACTCAAACCTGAAAACCGACTTACAAGGTGAGGGTTGTTCAAGAACTTATAAGGAGGTACATGCCTTCGTATCTAGGCGATATGGGACTTCACTCACAAGTATGTCGAATATATATTACTTCATTGGTCCTATGGTTCATGGCTTGGGTTTGTGCTTATTGGAAGTTCTGTAATGATTGT
>BRYF01000012.1:17317500-17322500 GCA_030159135.1 Actinidia polygama
ATAAGGTAGATCCAAGTATAACATGTACATTTCAACAGTCCCAGCCTAGTTATTTCATTCAACATTTACGAGTTACGCGTATATCTTAAGGCGGGGGGCGGCTATTCAAAGAAGATTGGACACAGATCTTCCAATGTAAGAGAATGGATTTTTTAAATATGAGAAATTTATCCGGTCATACATGTTACACCTCACAGAGATTGCAAGGTATTAATGGGACCCTACTTGGACTGAGCTTCCAGTTAATGTAATCTTCTGAACTTGTTTGCTTAGAAAACGAATTTCCAGGATTCACCTTCTGTTTTGAGTTTTACGATTTTTTTCTGTATCACATTGTTGTAGAGTTATAGGAATATTATGCGGATGTGTTCTATAAGTTCTTAATTATTTTAAGTGTCACGCATTACTGATTCTGCCATTAAATTCTCTCAAAGCTGAGCATGCCAACCTTACAAAAGTGGTTGAGAATCCTTTTCTACAGACGTGTACAAACGTCCAATGTTGTAATGTGATTACGAAAAATAAGACATCATATTCACATCACTCCTTGTTTGCCGTTATTGGTTATCAACGTTGCTCATGTTGAGTCACCATTGTCGTCTTGCCACTCAATCGTTCTTGCTCACGTTGAAGAGTGAGTGCCATCATTGTGCTGACTGATCTCTTTAGCAGTGTAGTTTCAAAATGCTTGAGCGAAACATCAACAATTGACAATTGAATGCCCTCTCTTCAAATATTGCATTGATTCTCTGAGTATAGATTGAACGTTACGAATAAAATGCAGATCAAGGAACAGAGAATGTTTACAATTTTTGGTTAATTTATCGAGCCATGTATGTACTATGATTGGTGACTGTGATGAGCAATGAAGAGCAACAGCGACCATGTATGTACTATGATCAGTGATCGTGATGCGCAATAAAGAGCCACAACTAGCCCATGCCGTTTGCAATCCAGTTTATTCTATAATTTAAAAGAGGAAATTAAAATAATTTTTCATTTTTATGAATGTACATACATTAAAGAGAATAAACAAATTTAAGGTTTCGTTTGAATACGTAGATTTAAAATCTTGTCTCAAATTTATTTGAGTGTGTTTGAATTTTAAATAGTCTAAGGATTTGAAATTAAGGAAATCACCTATTGAATTTCAAGAACAAAATGAATGAATTTTAAATAACTCCAAAATAGGTATTATTTAATAAATGCATCCATCTATCCACCTATCTTAACTTCTCTCTCATTCCTTTCTCTCTCTTCTCTCTCCAAAATAGGTTAATGAAAATCTATGTAATGAAAATCTTTTAAAAAAATATACATCCAAATAGAAGATTTGTAATTGATAGAGGTTTGAAATACTTAATAATCTAAAATCTATCACGTATTTGAAGTCCACGTGTCCGCCTAAGTTTTGATTCTCAATGTACAATGGAGTGCTACAATAATAAAAATCCAATAGTGCTACAATAACTCGCCAAAGATGGTGAGGGGGTGTGGATAATAGAATGGAAGAGAGAAAATCAAAAATAAATACTTGCGGTAGTTGATCAGCGGTTGATGGTGGTTGTAAGTTTGTCGGACCGAACTGCAAGATAGGAGCAATGAATATGGCCGCCGGAGTTGTTCCGGGAACGGCTCTCCAACGGTCAAGTAAGTGACTGGAAGTGTATGGAGAGAGAGAAAGAGAGTTTATAGCTTCAGTTGGCTAAAAATCACATACCTCGTGAAGGAAAGGGTCGTGCCTTTTATAACACAATTCAGCGCGTGCCTGGACGAGCCAACAATCATATCAATGGATAAACTACAGCTTGGCGAGTGCCGGGACGCGCCGACTACTGTGTCAGTGAGTAGTAGACAGCTGACCAAACCATGCTCCTAAGGCATAGTTGGTAGCTAGTCAATCATGTCGCCGGCATCTTGATTCAAGCGTGGGAATGTTAGAGGAAACTTCGCCTTGTAAGTTACCCTATGCCCCTGATGGGCCGGTAGATCTCCATTGACCGTTGCGTCTCAACCGAGCTTCGACGTAAAAATTCCGCCGAACTTGCTAATAAACGATAATCCAAAGGAAGTGCTTACCCTAACTAAGCCAGAACTAGTATTTGATATTTTATCCTCTTACATCTAGTTAGTTACTGTAGCAAATTTTAGAATGACCAGACATAGGCGAGGCTGTTGGAGTTGTAATACTTGGCAATTTACTATTTTCTCCTCCATACTTTTTACTATTTCTTTCCTCCCATTCTTTTTCCACATTCTCCAAAGACACGCTCCTCTCCTAGGAATTCTTACTGAAATTTTCCCAAAGCGCAACTATTCCTATTCCATTCTCAAAGGCAATTTGAACTAGAAGCAGAAGAACTCGACTTCCAGTCATCTTCATCCACATCTCAACATTAAACAAACGCATTTTTTTTCTTAAGTTTTTACTATGATATTGCTAATTGAGAAATTGTCGTGTTATTCCTCTAATCATATTGTTCTATGAGAAAATGTCATGTTATTCAATGAAAAATGTGAAGTATTGAAAAAATCCTATTGATTTCAAAAGTAACATTGAGAAACTTGAATAATTAATCCACTATTTTGCACTAAAGAAATTGAATAGCCCACTACTTTTAAAAACTTGGTATCTGGCCCAAAAGACTGACTAATCCGGAGGAACAATATCACCGTCTACTAACAAGGGGCTCAATTAAAATTGGGACAAAACCCGTATGAACTAAAAAAAATTGAATAACCCATTACTTAGCAGTTTGCACTGAGAATTTTGATGAACTTGATGGTAGAACTATCTAAAATGACAAAACAATAAAGAAATATCCAGTTTGTGATCCACCTCTAAAAAAAAAAACTCTAAACCCCTAACCCGACAATCCATCAACTAACAGCCTTACGGACTGGGTCGGGTCAGTCAGATTTTGCGACCCAGGTTTTTTCGAGCACCCGGACGCATGAAGGGCCCAGTGACGAAAATAAATAAATTTAATGGGTATACTGACAAGAAAATTTTAAAAGCACTAAATCAAATAACAAATTTGTTATTTTTAATTTGTAAAAAATCCTAACATTAGTATCAAAAGAAGAGAGAGAAGAAAAAAAAAAAACTAATTAAACTGTTAAAAGTATAGTTGCTGTACTGTGTAGCATCGTAAGGTCATCCTTTTTGCTCCGCATCTCCAGGATTTGCTTCACTGTTTGCAATGTATGGCATCTCTCTCTCTCTCTCAATCTGTTTCACGAATCGATGCAATTTCTCACTGCAGTTTTAATAGAAATTCGTTTTATGGTTTGGTGATAATAATTTTTGGATAGGGTTTTGGGTATAATTAGACAGTCAAAGTGCTTTATGGGATGACGTTATTGTTCTGATTTACATTTTGCACACCTGTTGATGTTTTGACTCTCACAGGTCATTGTTCTGGAGGTCCCTGTATGTTTATACGTGTACATTTAGCTTCGCAATTCTCATATCAAACGCATTCCTAGTAAAGCGTTCTTGTACATTTTTGTTGATTAGCTAGGTATGAATTCTTGAGGCAAAAGCTTGGAGTATGCAGCTCTAGAGTCAAGGAGGAGTGTTGATTAGCTGACTCGTGAAGCTGCTAACAAACTGCTGAAAATCAGTTTGTTTGTTGCTATCCTTTAGGCAATAAAGTAGTCAAAGTGACTGTTAGGATTAGGATCATTTTATCATGCTATTTTTTAGGTACTTATCTGATACGCTCAACGTGTAGCAGATTTTTCTGCAATTTAGTTTTTATTATGCTGTATAAAAAGATGCTTGGTTGCTCAATAAAATATCTTCGCAGTCTCAAAAATATCTTGCTCTCTTTATCTTTGCATTTTGTTCCTCTAAATAACCAACAATTTTGCATCCCCAAATGCATATTTTTCAGCTGAATTTAAGCCTTTGTCTCTCTTGTTTTTTACCAACTTCGTTGCTCAATGTTGTGGAGCTTATACCTGAATCTGTGTGTACCTTGTGGCCCTCTCAATATGTTCGACACACCATTTCGAAAGCACGTGTGGAACCCTCAGGGGGTCGGCCCAGTGGTCTAAACTTGGAACTTGGAGGATTGAAATCTCGTAGGTGCTATCAATTTTTGAGTTGGGTCAATTTATCGGGATTTTGTCTCAACTTTAATTGGGCCCCCGCTAGTAGACAGTGGAATTGGTTCCCGAATTAGTCAGTACTTGAGCCGGATACCCAATTATCAAAAAAAAAAAGTGTGAAAAGAGGGGGAGCTCTTGAACTTTTGTATAAGCTTGCTCATACACCAGCACATTTTAAACCATTGGCAAAAAGATAGATCTTATTTCAAGTAATCCCTTCGGAAATCCAATCCTATCCTAAGAGAGAGTAATTAGGATTCCTTTTCATGGTGCCAACTTCCGAGTGAAATAATTTGGATTCTGTGTGCTATATTCTGACTTCACCCCTACTTGCTTCTTCAGTTACGTGGTTGCAACCTCTTACCATCACCAACAGCTATGCGTAATATCTGTTTAGTCTCAAGAATCTGTAATTCCATCAAACCGTGCAAAGAATAAATTAAAACTTTCGGAAATACTATGCCAACTTTTTGTTTCCCTTTGATAAAACTAAAATCTGTCTACATGATTCTTTCTCCCTGGTCTGGGTTATATATATATATATATATAGTTAACAAGATCTCGATGAACTTCGATAATTAAATTATTAAATAAACAAATTTAAACTTACTTTGAACTTTCTTTTCTTTATTTTGCTGTGGTTTGGAGATTACAATGTTACAAGAGATGAAGTGAAGAAAAGATAAGAAATTGGTGCCTCTATAAATGGCATAAAACACTTTAAATAGAAGCTTAAAAATGTTATTTGCGGACTTGAAAAATTTCAGCTGAAGTCCGAATGCCATATGTCCAGAATAGTGTGGAGTCGAATAGGGCATATACTTTTACTGTTCAAAAAGCTTAGTTGTAAAGACACATCCATAAGAAACACGTGATACTTTTAG
>BRYF01000012.1:17355000-17367500 GCA_030159135.1 Actinidia polygama
CACTTTGGCCCTTAATCTATTAATTCATTTGCAATTAAGGCCAATTAGTAACTCCATCCAACTTTTTAACATAAAATGACATGTGGCGCGCCTATGTAGCGCTTATGTGCACATCCATACCCATACCCACCTTCTAACCGTAACCCTCTCACTATCTAACCCTAACACTTTATTTTCCCAACCCACAATTGCCTCACTCTGCCAACAACCCACCAGAGCCCAAGTCATAAACCAAAACTAGAGACACACCCCAAATCACCACCACTACCACCCCAAAACCCAACAGAGCCACCACCGCCACTCCCACCTAAACCAACCCCATCATAGCCACCACCACTTAAACCAAAGAGGAGAGAGAGTGAGAGATCGGGACAATCACTGCTAAAGCCACTTGAATCGCACAACTACGGCTGATTCAGACCCACCACCGGCGACGACGATACGTTGAGTTTGGGTAGTGGTTTATGATTTAAGGTTAGGGTTTGGGTTGTGGTTTATGGTTTAAGGTTAGGGTTTGGGTTGTGGTTTATGGTTTAAGGTTTAAGGTTAGGGTTAGGGTTTAGGGTTTGGGTTGTGGTTTATGGGTTCTGTGGAGGCACTTATGTGTGCCTCTGGGGCGCCTCCGTGCATGGGCGTCACATGTTGTATTCTGTTAAATATTAGACGGGGTTATAGGTTGGCCTTAATTGCAAATGAATTAATAGGTTAAGTGCCAAAAAGTGGGAAGTGGTCAATATTTTAAGCAGTTAAAGTGTCATTTACCCTTAATAAAACAACCATCGGAATTGTAAATTTTCAAATATGTACATACAGCCTTTGATATGTGAAAATTAACCTTGAGAAATTTTGCATCAATTACATTAATTCCATTAAGATTTTCCTGCTTTTGCAAAGATCCACAACCCAACATCATCCACCGCGGATTATTAGATGTAGAATTTTTTCCCTGGACTCTTCAAATAAAAATCGAAGTACCCACGTTGCACGCCTGAACAAGGACACACTGGTTATATAATTGTATCTAACCTCTTCTTGTTTAGACTCCACAAACATTGTCATCCTATATATGGATATTTCGTTCCAATGTTTCTATATTTACAATGAGTAAAGTAGTAAACTGCCTTTTTAGAAAGTACTTTATGCTTCATAAAACACTTGCATAATAGCTAGTTGAAAATATGAGTACCAAATATAATTATTTTTTGTGGAGTTCGCACTAGGGGCGGAGTCAGAAATTATGTTCAGCAGGTAAAAATTAAACTAAACACATAAACATAATTGTCACATGGGGCTTGGAATTACATTGTAAATGTCTCACTCTATTTCTCTAAAGCTATGTTTTGAACATGTGGAAAGAAAAAGAAAGGAAGAGAAAGTAAGAGGAAATATTTATAGGGAAAATTAATTCCCTCTCTTTGTTTGATTTGTAAAGAAGTAAAACAGAAATGAGAAAGAAAATAATTTTCTCTTATTCGGTTTTAGGTGGAAAATGAAAGAAAATAATAAAAACAACTTACATAACACAGAGAGAAAAGAAAAAGAAAAGAAACAGGGAAGACGTTGAAAAGAAAATTTCGAAATGAGAGTGAAAATGAATTTTAGTTGTTTTCACTCAAAATACGAAGAAACAACCAAGTGAATAGAATGTTTTTTATGATCGAATTTATATAAAATAATTATACATACCATATTACAACATAAAAAAAACATATATTATTTTATAAAATTATTGTAAAAGGCATTATTTAAAATTTTATTATAATAATTTTTAAGAAAATAATAGTAATTAGTTGAAAAAAATTGGCCCAACTTAGCCCAAAGTTCCCAAACACACAACATTAAAAGTTCTACTTGGGCCACTTTAGGCCCACTACCGGCCCATTAAAAAGTTGGTCCACCAAAAATTAGGCCCAAATTGACACCAAACAATTTCCGAGGGCAATGACATGTCGGTCTACTTTTTTAAGGACTTAATACCATCAAAGCACACAAGTAAAACTTAATACTATCAAAAGATATATACAGAATATTTTCAAATTATCCCACTTTATTAAAATTAATTTGCACACTTATACAAAATGTACCAAAATTTGCATACTTACAAATTTTGTGCAATTGTACAAAATGTACCAATTTTTTTCATCGTGGCTATCACCACCACCAACAACAACAACCGCTGCCTATGCCAGCAACCAGCAACCACCCACCGCCACCATGATTGATATAAAATGTGTTACATCTGATTCAAATATTATTTGAAGTGGAAAAATATTAAAACTTCAAATTAAGCTATCATCTACAAACATAATTGTACTGTTTTTAGTATATTTATATATTTACAACAAAATATCAACAAGATTGATGTCTTTAGAATATAGATTTTCTAATATTCGAAATGATTATTCACAGGTTGAAAATAAAGTACGGACCACACTGCTAGAGCTGTTCGAAGTTGGTTAAGCATTTAGAAAAATAAAGTTACAGAACCATATTTTAGGACAAATTTTATCTAAAAATTATTTCACTCAAAAATAAATAAAATTTAAAAATTAACATATTTAGAAAGATCTATGAGTGTAGTTTTAAAAACATTAAATGGTGCGCAATTATGAGTTGTCTATAAAAAGTATGATCATTTTTTCAAAGCTTGTCGCAGGAGACTACACAAACTAGGCAACTAAAGCAAATTCAATCTAAAAATTATTTTCATTCAAAAATAAATAAAATGCATGGTTGACATATTTAGAAAACTTTGAGTCTAGTTTCAAAAAAATTAAACGGGTGTGCAATTCTGAATTGTCTACTAAAATATATGGCTGTTTTTCTAAAGTTTATGGCATGGGACAACACAAACTCGCATACTAGATTTTATGGCAACTTCAACCTAAAAATTGTTTTCTCTCGTAAATAAATAAAATGCAAGGTTCATATGCTTGAAAATTTCTATAAGTTTAGTTTTAAAAAAATTAAACGGTGTACAATTCTAAATTGCCTACTAAAAGATATAATCGTTTTCCAAAATGTATCGCATGGACTGCACAAAATCCAATAGCCAGATTTAGGACAATTGCAATCTAAAAGCTATTTTCACTTGGTAACAAATAAAATGCAAAAAGAATTATCCTGTCCATATTTGCTATATTGAGCAAGAAGACTATCATTTTTTAGATAATCCTTGGGCAATAAGAGCCAAGTATTTATCTCCTTTTCAGAGCAGGATTCAATCAGGGAAGCCTCGCATATATTTTGAAAATATACTGAATCAAACAGATAGTATGGATATTCACCATACAAGGGAAGATCCCAAGGATAGTACAAGTACTATTTTTTATAGTAAATGTATTATCAAGAAAATTATTAAACCAGGACATTGGGGCTTGGATCTTTCAGCTTCAAAGTCAATGATGATTGATAAAATCCCTCAGAATTTCAATTACTGGGATTACTACAAGGGATTCTTTGAAATTTTTATGTACCAAAACCAGAAAATAAAACATTCTTGGTTTTTCAAATTATGTACAAGGATAATGACATCCGGAGACCTTCCTATTTGGTTCTATGATTGGTGGCTTACTTATGGGCCAAACATTGATATCCTTCCTTCTGATATTAAGGAAGCTTTTCACAGATGGGAAAAATTTCATCCCAAGATCAAAGGATTGAAGGAATTACCATATAATTATAATATGGTTTTGTTCTTCACTGAATTTAGTATCCCTTGGATTTGGAAATGGGATATTTTAATTAAAAAGGATGAGTTGATTAATGCTCATTCTCTTTATAGAAATTTTTGGGTCAGATGGTGGTCCAAAACTGATATCAAGGAGCTTATCATCCAAATTAATGCCAAGGCGGATGATTATTTTTCTCATTATCATGAAAGCAGCCAGGAAATTACATCCTTTGTTGAGCAATCAAATTTGGATCCTTTTGAGATTCTTAAAAGTCAAATTAAGAGGGCTTCTCCCAATATATCAGAATCTGAAATGATATCCCAATGTTTGGAGTTTTTTCAGAAGAAAATTATTTGTTCCTTTAACAAAGAGGACTCTTCTATGGGATCTCTTAGAGGAAGTGAGGATAATGAATGTCCTACAGGAGAAGGTCAAGATATTGACGAAGATATCTCAATTGATGAGGTAGATTCACAGGAAGGACAGCTGTCCAGATTTATGGCAGCTCTTGAAGATTTGAAGAAATAGTTTTGTTTAAATCTTTTGTCGGTATGGCAGACAGCATCTTTTTCTTTTTGAAAAGCAAATTATTAGCTTTCTTTTAGGCATTATTGCCTATTTTACTTTTCTTTTCTGGCCTTCAGTCACTACCTCAATTATAGAGGAAAAGCTGGCCACTTTTGAAAAAGAAAACAGTTATAAGTGTCGATGGGGCCCAAGGAGCACCCGGCTTATTCTCTTTTCTTTTTCTATTTAAGGGACTGTCTTCCCTCTTTGTAAGACAGACTTTTTCTTGGACTCTCTCTCTTTCTCTCTCTCTCTCTCTCTCTCTCTTGTAATATTTTCTTCCTCTGTTTGAATAAAAGTTAAGTTTTATAATTGAGAGTGCTTCCGTTTTACAATCTTCCATATGGTATCAGGATGTTTTCTTAGCTAAAGTTATGAACAGACAAGATGCTAATTCTGCATTTTGGAAAGCTAAGTTCCTTGATGGTTTACCCAAAAGCTTTGCTGAAAGGGTAAGAATTGAATTACAGGATGATAAAGGTCCTATAAATTTTGATCTTTACACTTATGGCCAATTGATTGCTCTAATTGTAAAAGAAGGATTAAAACTCTGTAATGATTTAAAATTACAAAAAGAAATGAAAAACAAAAATAAAGATAACAGAAAAGAATTAGGAGATTTCTGTGATCAATTTGCAGTGGATATTCCACATGCAAAACACCATAAATCTCATAAAAGAGATAAAGAAAAGAAATATATTTCTAAAAAATATAGAAAACCTAGTAAAAGGTATAGAAGTAATAAGACTTCTAACGAAACTAAACCTTATAAAGATAAGAAAAATTATAAGGAAAAATATAGAAAATCTTCTTCTAAGAAAGATAAAACTAAGAAGAGAGATATTATTTGTTATAAATGTGGAAAACCAGGTCATTATTCCACTAAATGTAAAATGAAACAAAAGTTGAATAATTTGGAAATTGATCCAGATTTAAAGCTTAAATTGGAAAAGCTACTAATTAATAGTAGTTCTTCAGAAGAAGAATCTGAAGATGACCCAGAGATATCTTCGGATGATGAAATTAATGAAATGGAAGATTTCATTAGTACATCTTCTGACGAAGATGAAGAAGACAAAGCAAATTGCTATTGTTCTACTTCAGATAATTATTTAAGAGCAATGGGAAAGATTAATAATCTCTCTATTAATGTTCTTTCTGATGATCAGAAAAATATTCTTGATTTTATAGAAACAATTTCTGATAGAACATTAAAAAAGAAAATTATAGATTCTTGTATTATAGGAGAATCTAGTAAGGCTAAGATTAATAATCAAGGTCTTATTAAAAAAGAAGGATATTCCTTTGGTGAAATTATGAGGAGATTAGAAGTAGATAAAACTTCTAAACCAATTCAAATGAATGATTTAAAAAGAGAAATAAATACTCTTAAATCAGAAATTCAGCTTCTTAAAGAGAAGGATGCTGCTCAAGACAGAAAACTTACAAATTTAAGTTTTCAATTGACAGATCTTTCTAAACAAATAAAAGAAGAAAAATTGAAAGAGATAGATTTGGAAGAAGAATCTAAACAAGAGGAATTTCCCTCTAACCTGTTAATGATAAACCAGGTTTTATACCAAAAATGGTATGTAAGAATTGATTTAGTAGTTCAAAATGAATTTACTATTGAGAATGCAATTGCTTTAATTGATAGTGGTGCAGATATGAACTGCATTCAAGAAGGTTTAATACCTACTCAATATTTTGAGAAAACTACTCAGGGTCTAACTAATGCTAGTGGTAGATCTATGAGAATTAAATATAAATTAAATAATGCTCAGATATGTAATCAGGGAATATGTATCCCTACTACATTTCTAATGGTTAAAGATTTAAATTCTCAAGAGGTCATTTTAGGAAATCCTTTCCTATCAATGATAATGCCAATTGAAAGGATTGATTCTACTGGTATATATTCTACCATTCAGAATCAACAAATCTCTTTTAAATTTGTTTTTCAACCAAATAAAAAGCTAATTAATGAGCTTAAAGAACAAATTTATAAAAAAGAAAAACAGATAAATTTTCTTAAAGAAGAAGTTTATCTAAAAACAATTGAGGATAAGTTATAGGAAAATCCTGTTAAGAATAAGATACAACAGATTTTAGAACAATTTCATAAATCTGTTTGTAGTGACATTCCTAATGCTTTCTGGGATAGAAAGAAGCATATTGTTTCTCTTCCCTATGAAAATGACTTTGATGACAGGTTCATCACTACCAAGGCTAGACCTGCACAAATGAAACAAGAATATTTAGATCTTTGTAAAAAAGAAATTCAAATATTATTGGATAAAAAATTAATAAGAAGAAGTACTTCTCCATGGAGTTGTACAGCTTTTTATGTTAATAAAGCAGCTGAACAGGAAAGAGGAGTTCCTAGGCTTGTTATTAATTATAAGCCACTCAATACTGTTTTAAAATGGATAATATATCCAATTCCTAATAAAAAGGATTTATTGGACAGATTAAGTTCTGCTTCAATTTTTTCTAAATTTGATTTGAAATCAGGTTTTTGGCAGATTCAAATTAATGAATCTGATAGATATAAAACTGCTTTTGTTGTTCCCTTTGGGCACTTCGAATGGAATGTTATGCCCTTTGGTTTGAAAAATGCCCCTTCAGAATTTCAGAATATAATGAATGAGATTTTTAATCCATATTCAGATTTTTCCATTGTCTATATTGATGATGTTTTAATCTATTCTAATAGTATTGACCAACATTTTAAACATTTGAATATTTTCAAAGATGTTGTCAAAAGAAATGGTTTGGTTTTATCAGCCCCAAAAATGAAATTATTTCAAACTAAGGTTAGATTTTTGGGACATAATATTCATCAAGGGAAAATTATCCCTATTGATAGAAGTATTGAATTTGCTTCAAAATTTCCTAATGAAATAAAGGATAAAACTCAACTTCAAAGGTTTCTAGGAAGTTTGAATTATATTTCAGACTACTATCCTAATCTTGCACAGGATGCTTCAATCTTATATTCTAGATTGAAAAAGGATCCTTCTCCATGGACTGAAGAGCATAGCAAGGCTGTTCAAAAAATTAAATTAAAAGTTAAACAGCTTACTTGCTTATCTCTTGCCAAAACCAATTGGAAGAAGGTTGTTGTAACCGATGCTTCTAATATTGGCTATGGAGGAATTTTAAAACAAATTAATCCTGATACAAATAAAGAAGAGCTGATTAGATTTACCTCAGGAATGTGAAAATCAGCACAATTAAATTACTCAACAATAAAGAAAGAAATGCTTTCTGTTGTTAAATGTATTTCTAAATTTCAAGATGATCTTTTGAATCAAACTTTTATCTTGAAAGTTGATTGCTCTGCAATTAAGCAGATTTTAAAAAAAGATATTAAAAATCTTGCCTCCAAATAAATTTTTGCAAGATGGCAAGCTGAATTATCTTCCTTTGATTTTGAAATTGAATATATCAAAGGAGAATCTAATTCTCTCCCTGATTTTCTTACCAGGGAATTTCTTCAAGGGTCACCATGATTTGTGACAAGCAATTGAGAAAAATTAATTCTCTTCTTAAAGATCTAGAGATCCTGGAAAAGAGACATAAATTTCTTCTCACTCCAGAAATTGATTTTGAAAGTTATTTCTACTTCAGTCTGCAAACTGAGGTTTATCTCAACAATATTGAGATTGAAAATTTGAAATGTCAAATTGAAAAGTTGTATATTACAACTCCCTTAAAGATTACTAATAAGTAATCCAATCAATATGTTTTTATGATCAGTTCTGAAAATATCAGAAAAATGAATAAAAGAATTAAAAGAATTGAAGCAGTAGATAGAGCTGTTCAATTTTATGATAAAAGAATTAGAGAAAGGGAAAATATTCCTTTATCTGACAATGCTTGGAGAATATTTCATTTGTTAGATAGAGATCGTCTAACAAGAAAAGCTTTGCAGTTATATATAACTCAAAAGTAAGCAAATTGCTTCTATACAGTTTTTCTTATGATTAATGAAAACCAAAGAAAACAAATTAATAAAATTTTAAGAGAAATTGAATCTCTTGAAAAAGAATTCCTTGATTGGTGTACAAAAGATATTACTTTTGACAGCTTTGATGATCCTATTTACATCCAAGGTTTCGATAAAATGTGCCTTGACAGATGTAAAATTGAATGTCTTAAAGAACAGTTAGCTAAATTATATGTTTTGCATGGTTAAACATTATTTTTCTGTGCAGATGGCTGACAAAGGAAAGGGACATATCCCTCCCAAAAAAGGATTTGCAAGAGGAAAATTATATTCCTCTCAAATAATTGACAATGAGGGGTTTACAATGGTTACCCCAAAGCAATCTGCAAAGAGAGGTGGACATATTGGTGCATCCTCTTCTTCGACTAGCAAGAGAAAGACTCCAAATAATAGGGAGAATCCCAATCAAAGGAAAACTGTTCAGAATACTCCCAATCAGAGGGAAACTTTAGCTAATATTGTGGCTAAGAATGAGAATGATGAATATTTCTCAAAGAATTATCCTGTCCATATTTGCTATATTGAGCAAGAAGACTATCATTTTTTAGATAATCCTTGGGCAATAAGAGCCAAGTATTTATCTCCTTTTCAGAGCAGGATTACTAATGTTTTTAACATTAGGGGCTAAGGTATTCATTACCTTATAATACAGTCTATAAATAACTGCAACAGTTTCTGCACCAGACATAAAATTATATCCATGCGTCAAAATCTTTAAATTACATGCTTCTCCTATTGTTCTATCTGTTAATGATAGAGTTAAATAAAATGCAAGGTTCATATACTTGAAAATTTCTATAAGTTTAGTTTTAAAAAAATTAAACGGTGTACAATTCTAAATTGCCTACTAAAAGATATAATCGTTTTCCAAAATGTATCGCATGGACTGCACAAAATCCAATAGCCAGATTTAGGACAATTGCAATCTAAAAGCTATTTTCACTTGGTAACAAATAAAATGCAACTTTATATATTTGGAAATCTCTACAAGTCTAGTTTCAAAAAAAATAAAACGATATGCAATTTCGAGTTGTATTTTAAAAAATATGGTCGTTTTTAAAAAAATTTATAGTGGGAGACTCTATATACCCGAAAAATCAAATTTGATAACAAATTCAACCTAATTTTTTTTACTCATAAATAAAATAAAATAAAAATTCATATTTAGAAATATCAATTAGTGTGTTTTCAAAAATACTAAAATATGTGCAATTCCGAGTTATTTACTAAAAGATATGATCATTTTCCCAAAGTGTGTCGCAAAAGACTCTATATTCTCATATTTGCCCACTTGTTATAAAATTTGCAGGCTTGTACTAAATTTTGGACACATGTTCTAAATGAGACAATTTTTGCACAACATGAAGACCAAAATTTGTACAATTATGAAAACAAATTGCATGCTTGAACAAAAATTTGCACATTTACAACAAAATTATTCTCAAATTGAGATATTTTTTCATAAAATATAAATCAAAATTTACAAAGTTATACAAAAAAATACACTAATTGTGCCATTTTATTCCAAAATGTATACTAAAATGGCACAATTATAGAAAAATTTGCATACTTGGTCCAAAAATTGTGTAATTGTTGCAAAGTTGCACAATTGTATAAAAAATTCCACATTGTGACCAAAATTTGCACACTAATAGCAAAATTGACCAAATTTTACCCAATGTACCACAATTTGCATATTTTAACAAAATTTACACCGATTGAATATTTTTTTACATTGAATGTAAATCAAAAGTTGCACAATCATAGAAAAATTTGCACACTTGCGTCAATTTTACCCAATTTGTATATTTATACCAATTACATAAAAATTGCATATTTTTTATTTTACATAATTTTATATCCAATATAGATATTATTTAATATACCTCGATGAACAAGTTTAAAACATATAATTTTTATTACAAACAAATATTTACAATAAAAGTTATATTAATTTCTTTGCTACAATTTTTTCTGTTTTTTTATTGTGACAATTTTTGTTATAAGTAAGGCAAAACTTACATAATTAAACAAAAATTAACACACTTGAACTAAATTTGAATATTTTTAACAAAATTTGTACTAATTGGAACAATTTTTGCAGTGTGTAATAAATATTTTGCACAATTGTGCAAAAATTTGCACACTTGCACTAAAAATTGCACAATTATAGTAAATATGTGACGACACGGCCCGGGTCGTTAATTATAATCGCAATTGGATTCCGTAAATATTTCCTTTTATATATAATCAGAGTCTTTATTTTACAATCTATTAAAAAAAAATTAAATTAAAACAAAACAATCTAAAATCTAAGTCTTTCTCCTGACCTATCTCGCACTACCTAGACTTTCTCGTTCATTTGAAAAAAATCAACTAAAGCAGGGAAGTATACAATACGACGGAATATGCTCAACGAATCAATAATGTCTCAACAATAAATTTAGAAGAGCTCAACAAATTAATATTTCATCAAAGACCTCATATCCGGTCTTTCCTGGTATGCGACTGGTGGCCGACCTCGCCCACCTTACCTAGCCTTTCTAGTTTTATCCGGTACCAGGGTTATTTGCAGGCTCACCCAGTCCATACCATTCAATACCATGACACTTTAGCCAACACATCATGATTTTAATAAAATATCACGAAATTCAATAGATAGCACACATGCTCAATGGAGTACAACAAAATCAGATAATTTAAGAAATAACTTTGGAGTTTTAGAAAGTATATTGTATACCTCCTGCTTACCTCAATTTGAAATTGACACCATTAGATATGAAGATCTGACTCCCATGATCATCATTCTAAAATTTTACCTCGATCCGACATTATCTCACCGTTAATCTATGTCCCTATATTTCATAATCAAAGGCTAACCACATTATATAATTTCTCTCATGTTTCATTTCCTTCTTTCTTCCTTTCTGTGAGCTTTCTTTGACTTTGGCCTCTCACTCTCTGTGTCCGATTCTCCTCTCTCTCTTATCTCTCAATTTACCTAGTTAAAGTTTGTCTTTTCCCTTTACATAATATATATTATGTATATAAACGACACTCATTTCTTTAGGACAAGCCACATGTGTCCTGATTCACCAAATTATCTTGTAAAATTACACTTCAAAACCTTAAATTTTTAAATAATTATATTATCTAAGTATTCTTAATTTTTATCTCAAAAATTATGATTTTTTCACTTTAAACCCACATCGTATTAAATGACTCAAATTTAATTTCAATAATTTTTATTTTTGTAATAAAGTAAAGCTAATTTAGGGTCGGGTTATTACAAAATTTTTCACACTTGCACCACAATTTTGCACATAATGTAGACTAAAAAAAGCATAATTATAGATTTTTTTTTGAAACTTGGACAAAAAATTGCCTAATTGTAGCTAACTTTTTACATAATATTAATCAAAATTTACACAATTGTAGAAAAATTGTACGTTTAGACCAAAATTTGCACAATTATACAAAATGAACCAATTGTACTAAAAATTATACACTTGGAGCAAAAAATGCACATATATATTTTTTATTAAATATTGATCAAAATTTGCACAATTGTAGAAAAATTTGTTCAATTTTTTTTTTTGCACATTGGAATAAATTCTCATACTTTCGTCAATTGAAAAAAAAAATGCACAAAATTTAGACCAAAATTTGCACAATTTTAGAAAAAATTGCACACATTCACTTAAATTTGGACATGTTAATCAAAATATGCAAAATTTTACCAAATTTATCAAAATTTGAACATTTATAACAAATTTGAGATATTTTTATAACAATTTTTTTACCAATTTGAGATTTTTTTTCCATATGATGTAGACTAAAATTTGCACAACTGGATAAAAAAATATCAAATTATACCAAAATTTGCACAATTGAATCAAAAATTTTCTTCCACCAATTGTATCAAATTTGCACACTTTTATTAATTGTATCAAAATTTAAATATTTTTTATTTTACATAATTTATATTCAATATATATTTTAATTAAATGATCTCTATGGGCACGTTCCAAATATATAATTTTTATTAAAAATAAATATTTACAACTAAAGTTATATTAATTTAAAATTTAAAACACAAAAAATAAAAATAGACGCCACATCAGCATTTTTTTTATAAATTCTTGGTTAAGTTTCATTATTAGTCCCTATAATTTGATTAAAATTTAATTTAAGCATTTAGAGCCTTATAATTTTAATCTATTTCAAGTTAATGCTTCTGTCAATAT
>BRYF01000012.1:17370000-17375000 GCA_030159135.1 Actinidia polygama
ACATTCTTGCAAGATTTGGGCATGAGGCTTAAAGTGTAAGTCCTTATACCTCCAATTTAGCATTTTGAATTCTCCTCCTCTTGCATTATCCTTGGCAAACAAGTTTTGGTACGTTGTTAATTTAATTAGTAACATATATTGACTGTGATAATTGCATCAATTGCGACACTCATATGATAAATGCTTAAAAAGTGGTTATTTGCATAAACATAGGGATTCCTGAAACACACTTGCAAGATAATTTATGAAATGGTTAAAAATACAAAGCCTTGTTGAATTTTACTTACAAGTGTAGTTACAAGCACATGGACTGCTATGTGCCCCCGACGCCACATGGCAAAGCCACATATCTTTTTTGCTAGCCTTCTACCAAGGAGCACAAACACTTCTTATGAGGGGGCGATGAATCCTTTCTGAATCTTGGATTAGGTACAACCACACGGCCTGCCACGTGGAAAGGCCACGCCATCTTTTGCCAGTCTTCCTCTCATAAACATAGACTCTTCTAACAAGGAGGTGTGTCCTTTTTGGATGGAGTTGGACACCAAAACCTGTAGAAATACCTTGGGGATACACATACCTCCAAGGCTGAACTCATTATTACAGTTAAAAAAAGTACTCTCTATGTACTCCAAACACTTGGGCACACGTGCCCTTTGAGGATGAACTCATTACAAGCTTGGAAACGTATAACTTGAAATGCACTGATAAAATGAGAACAATGAAAATCTATGCATATTGATCCCTCATCCTTTAAACTTATAAACATTAGGAATTCTTTTTGTTAGATGATAATAAGATATCTGAGTTCTATGATATATGAATTGATGGAACATTTTTTGAAATAGTGTATGGTTTATATCTCATCGTTTTCGATGGAATGCAATTATTATGTGGATGATATGCCAATGTAAGTTTCAATATAGTTTTTTTATTTTAAACTTTAACTAGCATTATGTGACTTTTTTAACTTCCGAAGAATAAAAAATTCATACATACATAGACATGTATATAATATGATATATGCAAAAACAAAATATACAGCATAATGTTAAAAATGTGTTTTTTAAAATTTAAACGTATCGTGCATCTTCGTGTGTATTTTGTGAAAATCAGTATGTCTTCGTGTCAGTATTGTGTCATGTCATGTGTTGCAGTGCTAGTGTGTCCGCCACTTGGGTCTTCCAGACTTTAGAAGACTAGGTGCCCCTCCTTTGGCATCTAGTCTACTAATCTTGACATCAAAGGGGTATGCATGGATGCTCACCAGATGCACGGAAGATAAGGGCACATTGACTCCTAATATTAAAAATGTACGAAAACAGGAAGAATGAAAATATCAGGAATCAAATGGGAAATGCGATAGAAATCTCAACAGAAGCTTTTGTTAAACAAAAAGCAAACCTTCAAAATAATTAAGTAAACCGTAATTGAATACTTCATCTTTACATATTGGAGTTATTTAGCTTATTCAATCTTTTGATTGGATCGTAAAAGTATATATATATTCATGGAAATTTCTAAAAGTTGCAACTAGCTCCCAAAAATGTTCTTCGTGCGTTGTTAAAATTTCTCTAATTATACTTTTAGGATTTTTTTAAACATGTTTAGAAGCCACTTGTTTTATACATACTAAGAACCTCTCAAACACGAAGCCATTAAGTTTTCAAATTATTTTCACAAAATTTCTTGCTAGTTTTTCTTTGGCTTCCTAGGAGTTTCCCAAAAGTCTTGCAAAATATTTCCCCAAAGTATCCAAGATGTCTTACTAAAGTATCTGAGGTGATTTACCGCAATTTTGTGAATTTTGCAGAGAATATTGTATTGATACTGTATGCGTTCTTGTGCTCCCTCGTCAAACCTTGTTTCTTGATAGACTTGATTACTATAAACTCGAATGCATCTATATCAGTTTTCACTCAAAACACAATATTACAACACCCAAAAAGAAAACGAGTACTCCAAGTCTAAATATGGCCAAATGCTTTCTTTATGAACGTAAGATCACTTGAATGGAATTTAAGTCCTCTTATTAACTTGAGGTAGAGAAACCGCACTTGTTGCAAATGGAGCCAAATAATAACTTGTTAAAAAGTAAAATCATTACTTCATGTGCATTCAACCTAGTTCTCAAGAATGTTGATGTGACTATGGATTTCAAATTAGAACTATTTATACGTATGTCTCCAATAAGACTAAAGAAAATTGAGCATGATACAGTAATAAACCTGAGCTTTATATGAGCAACACCTATAGTGTTAGCATTCTTGAAGCAATGTCTCTTGTTTTGATCGGGTCTAACATCAGTCCACAAACTATGGGGATATGAGATAGTTGCACTGAATTTTCAATTCCAAAAGTTCATTCATAGATACAAAATACATATACATACACCCACTAGGCATCTCAACATTTATGAGACATGCTTCTATTGGGATTTAGGGTTTATTTAGTGTTTTAAAAAGAATTTGGGGTTTAGGGTTTAGGATTTTAACGAAAAAGCAAAAGAAGTATACTATGCCATTGTGCTGTTATAGCTATATGTTGTTATTATCTATCTATCTATCTATCTATCTATCTATCTATCTATCTATCTATCTATCTATCTATCTATATCTTACTTTCTATCACTACCTTTCACCTTTTTAATATGAATTTATTTCTGTATTTATATAATATTAAATCTATTTATGACGTGAATATGACGTCACGACTCAATTCCAATTTGACTTAATGGTTGAATTAGTGACCCTAAACTCGTTCATTTTTTGGTTTGATCAAAGGACTGGTTTTTAGAACATTGTTGCATATGCTTGGTTGAGAAAGGGATACTGAGAAACATAGCTTGCCTTTTGGGAGTAGTGGAGGCTGTGTTCGACGGTGATTGAATTACCGGCAATGGCGATTATATGTATCCTACTTGTCTAACACGTAGGATTGGAGTGCCACGTTAGCATCACCAAGGGCATGGCCCCCCACCTATGTTACATGGACTCGGAAAGAGAGTCGGACACGAGTGTAGATTTGAGCGTCGAATGCTTGAAAATTTAGAAATGTAGGATACATGGATATGGATCCAAATTTAGACACAGGTGTGGGGATATGTAAAATTATTAATTTTTAAAATAATTTTTTATATTGTAATGGTATAAAAATATGATGTCCACCATTAACTAATGGTTGTTGAAAAAACTCGTTCTCTTAATTTTAATTATTTTTGGTCATTGAAAGTTGAAACTATGTTTATGGATTGATCTATTAAATAATGTAATAGCCCATCATTATAATTCATTGAGTGGGCTAAAGAATATTTTAAATTTCTTTATTGCCTGATTCTTTAATGAGCCAAAAAGACTGAAAGAGAGCCCAAAATAAATCCCCAAATAAACAAATAAAACACCCCATTTAAAAGAAACCTAGCCCATTATAATGAGCTTGTAACTTCATTGTCTGGCTGTCGTCATTGTCTGGTTGTCGGCATTGTCTTCTCCACATAGCAAGACCAAAATAGTTATCCTCACTGTCGTTGTCTTCATGAGCCATCATCTTCCTCCTCTCTCTCTCTCTCCACAACCTGTGTTGTTAGAGGCTCGCGCGCCTCAGCGCCTTGAGGTGCGCACACGGTGCCTCGACGTGGGTGAGGTGCAACCATTTCGATGAGGCGCGCGCCTCACACACTTCATGCGCCTCATGTGATTCTCAGATCTACTCATCGTTGAAACTCAGATCTGATCGTCGCGAAACTCAGATCTGATCACCGTCGCTAATCTGATCGTTGTAGCCGCCGTTAGTCGTCACCGTCGCCGTTGCACGATGGTATGTGCCGCTCCTCTCTCTTCTATGTCTCTGTCTCTTCTCTCTCTCTTTTTATTCTCCATAAAAGTACTATGCAGTACTTTTCTATTTTCTATTTTTTTTACCTTCTTTTTTTTCTTGTTATTATTATTATTATTTTTTTTTTTGATATTATTTTTTATTTTTCTGTTTTGTCTATTTTTTTTAATTTTTTTTTCCTGTTATTATTCGTATGATGATTGGACTTTAATTTTTTTATATATTTTGTAAGACATTTGTGATTTGGAACTTTAACAAATTGCATCTTCTCTCATCTATCAAACGTATATTATATTTTCTTTTTTATGTCGATAATGTGCGTCTCGCTTTGATAAGGTGCGTGTCTTGCCTTGCGCTTGAAGCTCCACAGACTTTCGCGCTTCGATGCGCCTCGCGCCTTTAATAACACTGCTCGACAACTCCTCTAGTTCAGCTATCTCTGACGGGAATGAGAAGGATCCGACATGGATCCCACACCTGCACCTATGTTGTGTCGACACGGGGCGGGCGGCCCGAAGTGCTGAGTCCGTGTAACATAGGCCCCCACAACCATTTTGGGGTCCATTATACGTGTTGGCTGTGTTAGCTCTGCTCAAAGACTTTACACCCTGATGCTACACTACATATCGTGGGTGGATTGCCATTCTTATACTGTTTGGGTAAAATGTGTTTTAGGGGATACATGGCCCCATGCTTTACCCATCCAGTGTGCCCTTGAGACCAGACCATTTATCAAGCTACTGGTCTCTAGGCTACGAGCATGCCTAGGGACTCTCTCGGGTTGATGGCTTGGTATGGGATTAACTACGACCTAGTGCAGGATCACCGGGGACTTGTGGATTGGCGGTTGGACTTGAGGGCCGCGTCGGAGTTGCTTGGTTTGCCCTTTTAGTTTGGTTCACCTTTTTAGTGGCTTGGCTGCGCTGCCCAGTCTAAGAAAAGAGAGGGAACTCTTAAGAGTAAGCATGAATGAGCATGAGACCATGAGACAGTGTGCCCACATGTTTATTGGAACTTGATCATCCACTCCCGTATATAAAGGGAGCTCGCTTCATTATATAGACATTATTTTAGGGAGCCACATCTCACAAGTCCTAGGAGGGCTCATATTACTTCAAAAGCGATACCCTTTTTGTGTATTTCAGGAAGCCTTCGTGCTTATGTGC
>BRYF01000012.1:17410000-17412500 GCA_030159135.1 Actinidia polygama
CTAAATCTTAAACTCCAGCAATCTTCAAAGGCTCAGTCCGATGGCACTACAGCTGAGCACAAGAAGAAACCAACACAGGTTGGTAAAATCCTAGTGTTGTTAACCCAATAGCAAAAAGTCAAGAGAAAGGTCAATCCTTATCTACTTCTGCTTCTACGTCCTCCCCCTATCCATGTGACTAAAGGGGATGATAAAGCGGGAGAGAAAAGGAAGAAATACACCAAGCATTCAGAGAAGAGGGGCAGAGCTGTAAACATAGATGATTTTTGCGCAGATTTGGGGGGTGGCTCCTCCACTCGTTGTCAGTAATGATAGTTTCTTTTTGGAACATTAGAGACCTTAATAGGCCTCTAAAACAGAATGGCATCTTGAAGCATATGAAGAAAAATAGAAGGGAATTCTTGAAACTAAGCTTGACCAGCATAATTTAAAACGATTCATCAGCAGGAAATTCAAAAGATGGAAAGTTACAGAAATTTCCGACACAACCTAAATGGTCGAATTTTGATAATCTGAGAAGGAGACAAAGTAAATCTGGATATTATAGAAATCACCGATCAGGCCATACATTGTGTGGCTTCCTGTAAGTCCATTTCCATTAAATTTGCTATTAGTTTTATTTATGCTTTCAATACTATTGTGGAGAGAAGACACATTTGGGAAAATTTGTACAATTTTAATGCTTCTCTTGAGCTTCCTTGGCTTATTTTAGTGGATTTTAATAATGTTCTTAATGGAGAAGTGAAAGCCAATGGCCTTCCAATCAAGGCATATGAGACCAGAGACTTTAGGAAATGCTGTTATGATATGGGAATCATAGACTTGAGATCCACTGAAGTTTTCCACATGTTGTCTAATAATTCAGTTTGGAGCAAGCTGGACAGAGCCATGGTTAATAGTAGATGGATCCAAGACGGTCTAATAGCCCAGGCAAACTTTGGGCTCTCAAGGAAGCATTTGAACCACTTGCCCTGCGTTTTATCCCTTTTTGGAGAGCGTGATCGAGGGACCAACTCTTTTAAATTCTTTAACATGTGGAGAGTTTTCTGAACCTAGTTAGCAACAGTTGGAGCATGCGAGTGGAGGTCATAGCCATGTATAGATTATGCAAGAAGCTCAAGGGCCCTGAAAGATCTATTAAAGGCTCTAAATAGACAACTTCTCTCCCATCTCTGCTCGAGCAGAGGCTGCAGAAGCAGAGCTTTTTCAAGCCCAACAGAATTTGCATGATAATCCAAGGGACATCAACCTTCAAAGCACAGTCCTAGATCTTAGGGTGAAAGACATCAAGCTGGCTGAGGCAGATTTGAGTTTCTGTTCTCAACTAGCTGAAGCTAAATATCTGAAAAATAGTGACAAATGAACCAAATTCTTTCATGATCTGATCAAGAGCAACAAAGCTAAGAATCAAATTATATCCCTAATCAAGGCAGATGGGGTTGCCATCACTTCCCACCACCAGGTTAGTTCTTTATTTGTTGATTATTACAAAAACTTGCTGGGGATAAAAGCTGAGTGTCCGAGGATGGAAAGAGAAGTGCTTGCAGAGGGTCCGTTTGGTTCAGGAAGATTAGAGTCTACTTCTCATTCGCCCAGTCTTGGGTGAGGAAATCAAGACAACTCTTTTTGGTATTGGAGATGACAAAGCTTCGGGGCCAGATGGTTTTTACTACCTATTTCTTTAAAAAATTCTAGAGTATAGTAGGGGCAGATGTTTGTGCCGTAGTGAAGGAATTTTTTAGATCTGGGAAGATTCTCAAACAAATCAACCATGCAACAATTGTATTAGTTCCCAAGTTTGGGAACGCCTCAAAAGTTGAAGATTTCAGACCCATTGCATGCTGCAATGTGGTCTATAAGATAATTTCCAAGATCCTTGCTTTGAGGCTCTCCATTTTAGAGGATTTGATCGACCTGGCTCAGTCGTCCCTTATGCCTAATCGCAGCATGACAGAAAACATATATCTGGTCCATGAGCTTTTGAGAAAATACTGCTAGAACAAAATTTCTCCCCAATGCATTATGAAAATTGATCTCCGAAAAGCATACGATACATTTAATTGGATCTTCCTAGAGTACACACTCTTTGAAATGGGTTTCCCCGCTATGTTTGTAAAGTGGATAATGCAATGAGTCTCAACTACAGCCTATTCCATCCATTAATGGAACCTTGCATGGCTTCTTTAAGGGGCAACAAGGTTTAAGGCAAGGAGATCCATTGTCACCTTTCCTTTTTACGATTTGTCTGGAATTCCTATCCAGAAAATTGGGAGGTTAAAAGAGAATTCTAGAATTTAATCACCATCCCAAATGTGCAGATTTGAATATCACCCACCTTACTTTCGCTGATGATCTAATTCTCTTTGCTTGAGGGGAAACCACATCAGTCAGACTGAGCATTGAGTGTCTGAAGAAATTTGGGGAATACTCTGGGATGAGCATCAAAAGGATCAAATCTAATGTATTCATGGATGGCATCAATAGAGAAGACATGGAAGAA
>BRYF01000012.1:17430000-17432500 GCA_030159135.1 Actinidia polygama
AGGTACAATGTGACTCACTTTGTCCATAACTCCCTCTTGGTGCTCTAAGTACTCAGTTTGCTAATGATAGCTTAGTGTATATTAACGCTTTAAAATATTTTTATTTATCCGATGTGGGACTTTCACATTTTTCCATATCAATGATACTACATTAGTGAATATTTTTTCATTCACCTTTTATCCGTTTTGAGAAAGTAAATACACTACGGTTATCTACTCGTGAAGGAGAATCCATTCCACACATGGTTCAATACTTTCAATAATCGGGACTCACCAAAAAAAAAATAGGTCAAACTTAGCTCAAACTTTAACCTTTTTCAACATGTATTTGGTAAAGTAGTCCTGAATTGTATAAAATGATGCCGTTTTATACATTTTAGGACCAAAACGATGTCGTTTTGTTGTTAATATAAAACGACGTCGTTTTATTTGTTAATTAAAACAATGTCATTTTGATCTTTAAATGTACAAAACGACGTCGTTTTGTATACTTCAAAACTATTTTACCAATGCATAATTCAGAGTATCTGACGTCGTTTTGTATACAGACTATTTTACCAATGCATAATTCAGAGTATCTGAACTCATTATTCCCATACCCCAAGGCTGTCACATCCAATCATGTGCCTCATTCTATGCATATAAAATTTTACTACTTCTCACTCAACTCAATTTGTTTCTTTATTTCGCGAGGTGTTTGGTGTAACTAAAGATATATTGAAATTAATTATTTATAAGTAAAAATTGAATAGTATTAAAATAGATTTATAAGAAATTAATATTTTTTTAATTTTTAAAGTTGTTTCTGATCCATGAGCAAAATAAGAAGCAGTGCTAAAACACTTTTGATACAAATTTCAATATAAAAAACAGAAGTAACAATTCATAATCTGCACCAAATACCCTCAATATGTTCTATTTTGTAATTATCTAAAAATAAATAAATTACGTCAATTTAAAAATAAAAGGAAATAGGAAACCATATAAAATTTTTGAACAAAAAGGCAAAAGTGAATAAATAAAAAACAGAAAGAGAATTTACTGCCCTCTCATCATCTGGGGCCAAGCAATATCATATGATGTCCCGACATGTTGGCAGAAAGCTTTTAGTGGGCAGGAAATGTGAAATTTTATCGAGAAAGTGAACACTTTTATAGCCGTAGATCTGTTATAGTAACATTATCCGAGTACTGAATAATCTCTCGTTTTCCAGGTGCTTTAAAAGCTTTTATATGCATGAAATACTCTCATAACAAGACCATAAAGCAGTTCATAAACATAATGGAGCCCATACTCATGTGAACATTAAAAAAACTTGGCAACTTCTCACACCAACAAGACTGAAACACAAACATCACATCCGACGAAAAAGGACCTCATCCGACGAACCAGCAATGTCTCAATGCACTTGATTATGCGTTGTTCGTAAACTGTATATTATTTATGTATTGTATAAAATGCATTGTTTCTGGCAGAACTCTAATATGAACTAAAGTTTTCAAGAAAATAGTCGTACATAAATTAGCAAATTGCACTTATTTAACTCCTATTACCCTGTATATAATGCCACTTTTTCTTGATATCAAACTGAGCCTGAAACACAAACATCACATCTGACAAAAAAGGACCTCATCCGACGAATCACGGTCTCATTGCATTTAAGTATGCATTATTCATAAATTGTATATATTGTTAATGTATTGCACAAAATATATTGTTTTTAGCAGAATTCTGAGGTGAACTGAAGTTTTCAAGAAAATAATCCTACATAAATTAGCATATTGCACTTGTTAAACTTGTATTAGGCCGTAAACTTGCAAATTGCACTTATTTAACTCCTTTTACCCTGTATAGAATGCCACTTTTTCTTGATTGATGTTGAAGGATGATTAATTTAATTTTAATGCAAAGGTTTCTACCAAGGAAACAAAACGGCATTTGAGATTTGCAAAATACTCTCATTTACTTAGCGTGTTTGGTATGGTTGAACTTGTATTAGAATTATTTACTTAGAAATAGAAGTTAAAAAACTTTAAAATTGAGCTTTTAAGAATTAACTAATTTTTATCTTTTGTAAATTATTTTTTTGCCCATAAATAAAATGCAAAAGTTGTGTCAAACACTTTCTAATACAACTTTTAAGATAAAAATAAATAAAAATTACAACTTATAAGTTTTGCTAAACATGCACGCTGTCTTTAAACTTCTTATTGGTATTGTTGGGAACGACTACAGTACACACCCTAAAAATTAGTGCATATACTGCGTCTATGTATAAAATTATCACAATCAATCGTAGCATTCATCACAACCGATCATGACAAATAAAAAATTATAATTATTTTTACTACAAAAGGTCATAACATTTATCATAATGATCCGTAATAAATTATTTTTAACATACAAATCTCAAATAACATATATCATAACCGACCATAACAATTTTTATGATGCACACAGTATGTATTATAAATTTTGCCTAAATTGCTTGTTTGAAGTG
>BRYF01000012.1:17445000-17452500 GCA_030159135.1 Actinidia polygama
GCTACAAAGCTGAGAAAAATAGCCTCTCAAAAATTTCTAGTGAATGCCACTAAAAGTTGCACTGAAAAATTTGAAAAATATGTGCCGAAGCCCGTATTACCAGTAGTAGCAAAGTCTAGTCTACTACTGATTGATCATCTGCTTGCTTTGTTTCTAGATGCCCAAATTACCAGTAGTATCAAAACTTATTACCGTTAGTTAATTTCTTAAATTCGCCATTGGTTTTGATACTACCAGTAGTACCAAAAGTCACAATAAATCATAAGTAATTTAAAAAATATAGATCATAGCAATAGCCATATTTAGGGTGTACACCGAAGCATCTCCCTCTAATGTGGCTTTCTTACACGACGCTAATTAACCATGTCATTTGATGGCTCCACATGGTTAGGGGTGTTCATAGTTCGGTTGCTACGATTTTAATGAAAACTAAAACTAAATCGTTTTTAACGATTTAAGAAAGTTTAAAATCAAACCAAACTATCGTAACTTGTGAAATCGAACTGGATAGAACTGTAAAGCAATTTGATTTGATTCGGTTTTACGGTACTATTTCTTATCGTAGTCTAATTTTTTGAAGAAGGTATACATATATCTATCCAATATAGTTTTTTTTTTGGCATAAAAGAACTAACTATAGTAATAAACAGCCAAGTTCAATTGAATCTAAATAAACAACAGCGAACATCAAGAGAAAATAGAAAATACGTATAATATTTTTATTTAAGATTCAATATGGTTTAAAACCATATCTGTAATTTCAAATTAAAGCGGAAATCGAACCACTGATTTAGGGGTTTTAAATTTCTAAGTTATAACCAACCTATTGTAGTAAAAAAAACTGAACCAAATCTCGCAAAATACGATTTAATTTGTCCTCACTGAACATAAGTTACACTACTATATACTTAATATACTTTATAATAAATACAATTTTGACTCCATAAAAAATTAGTAATTTATCCTAAATTCTATAATTTTGGCCTCATTGAATATAAGTTCTGATAATTTTGATCTCATTAAACTTAAGTTCTGGCTCCGCCCTGTCCTTGATTACTGTGAATTAGGTGAAGGTGAGGACATTTTTCTTTTTCCTGGCAATAACGCATGCTTAGTTGAATTAGGTGTAAAAAAATAGGGTAATGCTATGGGTACACCCAACTTGCACCTCAAATGCACACCTGATGAGGTGGAGCATTTGGATTGGCTAAGTGTGAGGTCTACCTAGTCTTTTCAGCCAATACAAATGCTCTAGCCAATCCAAATGCTCCACCTCATCAGATGTGCTTTTAGGGTGCAAGTTGGGTGTACCCATGGCATTTCCCAAAAAACTAACATTGATTGTGGCGCAAAACCCTGAGGAAGTGTGAACCTATTAACCTTAACCTACACCCATGTGTAAAACACCATTAATTTTTTTTCAAAATGGGACCAACGTTACCATAATTTCTGTCCGTACGGCCTTGGACCTAATCATTGTAATTTTAAACCTTTTCTTGATGCAAATAGAAAGTGGCCGGTTACCTTCTCTACAGCCAATTGGATTGGTAATTCTGAAGACGAACTCTACTAGTGAAACCAGCCACTGATTCTCTCTTGCATCCAATCCAACGAATGGGAGAGAATAAGTGATTCTCACTCCATGAAGCCTTTTCTTTTGCAATAGCCACACTAGAAAGGATATTTTCTGCTATGAAGATTGCGAAAAATCGATTTTGCAAAAGAAGCGGTGATGATAAATGAATATTTGATAGTTTTCTCATATATATCGAGTGAGACGTGTTGAATAGCAATACAAACAAAGTTACTATTTATAGTTCTCAAAATATGAAAAGTCGTTTGGGTTAATTGTGAATTGAAATTTTATTTTATCAATATATATAATTTTATTTTATTTTAGATATTGCCAAATTGTTGAAGAATAATTTTAAAACTTTCAAATATTTTAATTGTACTATTCTTGACTACTTAAAATATGAAAAATATGACCCACTTAAGTAATATATATGACAAATGACATATCATTAACAAAAGTTTGTAAGAATGCCTGGTTTGTATAGACCCTCCATAGTTCGCCTATTAATGAGTGTTACATAGTTAGCTATTTAACTCATATAGTGGTAAGTTGTGGACTCGATCACATATTAATGGTGATACGAATTCACACTCTTAACACTGCGTACGATTCGTTCAAATCTAGAAGGCTCATTCACCAATCTTTGTGCATGTTTGGCCGATCTTATAAGCTGCAACATTTATTTTATTTTTTGTCCTAAAAATTTTGCCAAAGTATTTGACACAACTTCTGTTTATGAGTCAAAAATAATTTTAAAAATTAAAAAAATAGTTGATTCTTGAAATCTCTATTTAAAAATTTTTTAACTTCTGTTTTTAAATAAATAATTATAACGTAAGTTAAGTCATACTAAACGCCAACTTTATACTAAGGCCGTGCATGAGTTTTTATGGTTTATTGTTTTCCGAATATTTTTATTTTTAGTGATTTTTTTTATCGTTTAATTAATATTTTATATTTTTTTAGTTACTAGAGATAAGTCTAAAAATATAAAAAAAATTATCTAATTCATTTTTTTTTACTACGAATAAAAAAATATATTTTAAATAATTTTTTCGTGAGAAAATAGTTGAACTATGGAATACCTCATTCAATTTTTTCGTGAGAATATAGAGATTGTTGTGGGCCTCTCCACGTGGGGCGTTTTTAATAACGTCCTATCTCATGTTGAAATGGGGCCTGCCATGTCATTAACGTGGCGTGCGTACCATGCACTTGCTTTAAATATTGTAACCCCAAATTAGTGTAGGATTATTAATGCTAATTTGTATTTACCGCCATCAAAGTGAACAAACGAAGGAATATACGAAAGCCTAATGGACAATAGTTATAGTATAAAAAGTGTGTTAAGAACTTGAAACGTATATAAAATGTATAAAAATGTACAACTATAAAGGGCGGAGCCAGAACTTATATTTATCGGGGTTAAAATTGTCAAAACTTATGTTTAATAGTGTCAAAATTATAGAATTTATAGATTTTAATACATATTACTAGTTTTTTGTGGCGTCAAAATTATAAAAACTTATGTTCAGCGGGGTCAAAGTTATATAATTTATGACAAATTATTAATTTTTATGGGGTCAAAATTATCAGAACTGAGGTTTAACGAGGTTAAAATTAAATAATTTATAAAATTTTGAACAAATTATCAATTTTTTGTAAAGTCAAAATTGTATTTATAATAAATTATTTTAAGAATAGTAATGTAATTTCATTTATGATATAAAAAACGAGCTTTTTTTTAAATTTTGTGTAGAATATTTGCTTTTTTATTGAGTTACTATTTTGTCCTTGTCCAACAATATTTTTTACTTCATTAATTTGCAACATTAAATTTCTTGAAATGAAAGTTTATTGTTATTTAATTTACATGGTCATCATTATTTAATTGACGTGTTATCAAAATGGTTGAATAAGCTATTTTTTTAATGGATTGGATACCCATTTACGTCATTACGAATGTAAATATGTGTTGTTGGATCTAATTGTTTTCAGGTTATGGACCCCAAAACCAACCCCAATTTATTCCTAGGATTTTGTTGAAATCAGATGGGTTTCATATAAAATACTTGTATCGTTGTTGCACGTAGATTTAGTCATATTTATCTATCAAATGACTTTGTCATATGGTTTATGTTATGAATCATTTTCAATGATATACAAAAATTGGAAAGTCCGTATTTGATTATGTAAGGGGATAAAATATGAAGTATAAACTCTAAACGAGCTAGGACAAGTATCATCGTCGGACTGTCGTTATATAGTAAGCTCGGCGTTTTTTCTGCGTTGGAGCTCGGTTGAGGCACAATGGTCGGCGGAATCCCAACGGCACGTCAGAGGGTAACTTGCATGGCGACGCGCGGCGACATGATATGCTATCTACCAACTATGCATTAGGAGCATGATTGAGTTAGTCGTTTACTCACTAACACATCAGTCGGCGCGTCCCGGCATTCGTCGAGCTACAGTTTGTCTACTGACATGGCAGTTAGTGCGCCCAGGCGCTTGTCGAACTGCACTATAAAAGGCCTTGCCATTTTTCTCTCAAAAGTATGCAATTTCATCGATCCTATGCTTAAAACTCTCTCTCTCTCTCTCTGAACACTTTCGATTACTAATTTAATCATCGAAGAGTCATTTCTGAAACAACTTCAACGGTCTTTCTTATTGTTTATGTCTTGCAATTCAAATCAACAAACCTACAATTACCATCAATCACTGATCTGTCTATTTTTAATTTTCTTTCTTTTATTTCTATTCATCCACACCCCCACGTGTTACTAATTGGTTTAGGATATCATAGCGTCATGGGTAATTATTTGTTGGTTAGGTCCACCAAGTCAACCACCGATTAGACATGATTATTCTTTTATTGCACATTTTGGCATGATGAACTTTTCTTGTATTAGAAAATGTGGAAAAGTACTAAACAAAGAAAAATTGGAGTGGCAATCATTAGTGTCGACAGTACTGTAACATTCTGATTATTTTATTTAATTATTACTTTTTATAAAAAAAATATTTATTTATAAATTTGAAAGAAAAAATATGCAGAGAACCTTTTAGTATTTTAAATAAATTAAAGGGGTTATTGTGTAATTATTTTATAAATAAAAAGATTTGTATGTGGGTGATGTTATTGTGGCTGCTTTTAACAATTATAATAATATATTTTCATTAATTATGCAATAGTTATAAGAGAGAGCATGAGAGAATTAGAGAGAGCAGTGTTTTGAAACTCGAACGGTTGAGCGAATCGAAAAAAAGACCGAATCACGAGTCACCGGTTCAACCGTTATCGAACTGTAACGTTATAAATAATTTATAATAGATAATAAATAAAAATAAAATTTTATTTTTATTTATTATAAATATTCATTTGGTCTGATCCCAAATGAATTTTTCTAATAATCAATCTTTTTAAAATACCTAGGTAAATAATAAATATTCATTCGGTTTGATCCCAAATGAATTTTTCTAATAATCAATCTTTTTAAAATACCTAGGTATGAATACGAAGTAATTCGCACCACTATTTCGAGATAAACTTGTGTCAAAAGTTACCTTCTATTCCGGTTTTAAGACTCACGAGTAGTCCTTTTCTAGTGTTCACTTTAGAAAAATTTGTATAAAATATGGAAGATGATATGGTACCCCAATATTGCACCCCAAATGTATATCTGGATGAGGTGAAACATTTGGATTGACTGATATGATTGGGTGAACCCCACACTCAGCCAATCCAAATGCTTCACCTCACCAAGATATGCATTTGAGGTGCAACATTGAAATACTCATAGCACTACTCTATAAAGTATACTCATTTTCAATGTTCTCGTTCCCACATCACATCACCCAACTGGTGCCTCCGTGCCAAAGCCATAGGCATCACTCTCAATTACCAAAATAAAGGGACTCAAATTAGTACCTGACATTGCTTTCAATCTCTTGCGTCACAGTAAAATTTAGCAGCCAATTGCAAGAAAAAGATCTGGCACATAACTGAGATGAATAATCATATCAATCCAATATTGAGTTCAGCCCATCTGGATGAATTCAAGTCCACTTGGATGAGTCTAAGTCTAGTAGCCAAGCACAAATCCGATTGAGGTTCGCATGAAGTGTTCATGTGACGGTGAAACTCTCGAGTTATCTAGAACTCTTTGAGAGTGTTTATCTTTTTATTTTCCTAGTTAGATTAGGATACCAATTAGGTATTCTGTTAGAAATCTACCACCTCTTTCCCTTGGTCTATAAAAGAGAGGGCAGGGTGCTGAGATTTAGTGTGTTGTGCATATATGTGTGTTGTGGGCTGAGAGCAGAGTGTTGTGAGGTGAGATTGAGAGGCAAGACAGAGAGAGAGGATGAGTTGAGAGGTGAGTCTCTTTCTTTGTAATCCATTCGTTCGATTAGTGGATTGCTGATTTCTCTCCGTGGACGCAAGCATCGTTGGCCGAACCATGTAAATCTTTATTGTCTTGTGTGTGTGCGTGTGTGTGTGTGATCGATTATTCGTTTTAAGTACAACAATTGGTATCAGAGCCCAGGTCGAGCGCAGATCGAGATTCGGAGTCTAAGTCAAAATTTGTGTATCCGCGAAAGTGCTCAAAATAAATTTCTTAATGCACCAGGGTGTTCCTCTCGTCGAGACGAAGCTCCAGTACCAAATGGAGTCCGGATGCGCTCTCACGCGCCACCTGATCATCTGCGCGTCAAACCAGTCTTAGCCATGCGCTGCCACGCGCCCGCAGTTGTGACCCACACGCCCAGGAAGGAGTCCACGTGCCAGGAGGTGGGCTCACACGCCATCACGCGCCGAGGTGAGCCATCACGCGCGGCTCACGTGCCACGCGTGCGTCTTGTGACACGCGGCTGTCCAGTCAGCTGCCATGCGTCGCCTAGTCAGCACTGACGTAATGCCCAGTCAGATGCCATGTCATTAGTTTTTGGTAAATTACAATTTTAGTCTTTAAAGTTTTTAGTAATTATAGTTTGGTCCTTGGAGTTTTTGTTAATTACAGATTGGTCCCCAAAATTTTTAAATTACAATTTAGTCCCTGAAATTTCTAATTTTTTTAATTTGGTCCCAGAACTTTCTGATTTTGTCATTTTGGCCCCAGAACTTTTGATGTTGACAATTTGATCCTCAAAAATTTCTGATTTTGACAGTTTAGCCCTTCTTGAGGTTTCTCGGCATTCACGATTCATCTGCGAGGTCGGTTTTCAGAGATTTTACTTCTATTTGAGAGAAGTAATATGGCAGAGCATAGTTTGGGTTCGATGATCACGCTTTTAGCGACAAATTATGTCATTTGGAAACCAAGGATAAAGGACATCCTATTTTGCACGGATTTGCATGACCCTTTGGAGAATAAAGGAGACAAACTTGTAGCAACCAAGGATGAGGAATGGAGGAAGATGAACAGGAAGACGATTGGGCTAATCAGACAGTGCATTGGGCGGTGAAACTCTCGAGTTATCTAGAACTTTTTGAGAGTGTTTATCTTTTTATTTTTTTAGTTAGATTAGGATAGCAATTAGATATTCTGTTAGAAATTTACCACCTCCTTCCCTTAGTCTATAAAAGAGAGGGCAAGGTGCTGAGATTTAGTGTGCTGTGCATATGTGTGTGCTGTGGGCTGAGAGCAGAGTGCTGTGAGGTAAGATTGAGAAGCAAGACAGAGAGAGAGGGTGAGTTTCCTCTTTTGTAATCCATTCGTTCGATTAGTGGATTGTTGATTTCTCTCCATGGACGTAGGTATCATTGGCCGAACCACGTAAATCTTTATTATCTTGTGTGTGTGTGATCAATTATTTGTTTTGAGAGCAACATCCAACACTGTCAAAAAAGAAAGAAAGTAATCCCCAGAAGCAAAAGTAACATAAAAGTGGATACTCTACCACCGCCTCACCCGAGTCTC
>BRYF01000012.1:17462500-17470000 GCA_030159135.1 Actinidia polygama
AACATCTAGTCATCCGCCCTTAGAAACTATACACATAGAACATAAGGAGACAGTCATTAAAGCATCACCCTTTAAGATTCCAGGTGATAATACTGAATTTAAAAAGATCATAGAACAGAATAATTACACTAATCAATGCTTAAAAACTATTGGTAAGCAATTAGATAAAATTGAAACCATAGTTGAAAGTCATCCTTTAGAAAGCTCTTCTAGCAAAACCATAGAATCACCCATAGTTAAGTTACCTAGCAATAGGAGTAAACTTGAATTAAACACTAGTAAAGATTCTATAAAAAAGATAGAAGAAATCTTTTCTAAGCTTGAGGCTAAGAAAGAAGAATGTTCTTCTGTCCAAGTCATCAATGAACAAAATAAAGATAAAACATCCTCAACAGAATCCCCTGATGATTCTTCGGATAGTGAAATTGCTAAGATAGAGAACCAATTTCAAATAAATAAGTTAAGATATAATAACAAACCTAATAACAATATTGCAGTAACAAAGAATTGGTATACACGTCCCAGTCCGCCAGATCTTCAATTTGAAGAAAGGAACTTGGATAACCAATTCTCGGTTGAAGCAAAAAAGTTATATGAATGGAATATTGATGGTCTGAGTGAGCATAATATTCTGCAAAAGTTACATCATATGTCAATGGTTGCAAATAGTTATCTTACAAATTATTTGGATTATACCCAGTCAGATATTGTTGATCTTTTAGCATCTGGTTTTACAGGAATGCTAAAGTCATGGTGGGATAAGTATATCTCTGAAGAACTGCGAGAAAACATTAAACATGATGTCCAGTTAGATGAGAATAACTTCCCTATTTTTGATGAAAACTTAGGATCAGGTATACCTGATGGAATTAACACATTAATATATACAATAATTAAACATTTTATTGGAACACCTAGTGATATTCACTCTAGGATTCATGACCAGCTCAGTAACCTAAGCTGTCCAACACTTAGTGATTTTAGATGGTACAAAGTTGTTTTCACATTTAGAGTCATGGTTAGAGACGATTGCACCGCCTCCTTCTGGAAAGAAAAATTTATTAATGGATTACCTAGTCTTTTTGCCCATAAGATTAGAGACGTCCTTAGTCAACCTACAGGACAAATAGAATACGATAAGTTAACATACGGAGATATCATTAGCACTATTCAAAAAGAAGGATTAAGAATGTGCATTGATATGAAAATTAGTAAACAAGCTAAAAGTGATAAACACAAAGCTAAATATGAGTTAGGAAATTTCTGCGAACAGTATGGTCTTCCATCAGTCGCACCTAGTAAGAGGAAAAACATTAAAACATTTAATCCATATAAGTCACATAGAAAGCATAAGACTAAACATTATAGTAAAAATAATATTGATTTTTATAAAAAACCAGAAAGTAAACCTGCTAAAAAACCATTTAAACATTCTAAGCCTAGTAAAGATGTTATTTGTCATAAATGTGGTAAAAAGGGTCATTATAAGAATGAATGTTGGTCAAAAGCTAAAATTAATAAGTTAGAAATATCAGAAGAAGATAAGAATAGAATCTTTGAGATATTCAAACTAACTAAAATTGATAGCTATGAGTCAGATACATTTAGGCCCAATAGTCAACAAAACACGGAGTCCAGTTCGTCTAGTGACTACCCTAGTGAAGACGAAAATATTAAAATAGGTTGTAACGATAATTGTTGCAAACTAAATGTTATTACTAAAAACCAAGAAGAAGAGAATGTCCTGATAGAATTAATTAGTAAAATTGAAAACGAGGATTTAAAAAGACAATACATAAGTAAACTTAGAAATCTTTGGAATGATAGTAAACCTAAAAATAGTAAGCCAGTAATTAGCCTAAATAGCACATTAGACAGATTTAAAAAAGATAAACAAAAAGAAGTAACCTTATAGGATTTACAACAAGAAATTAATATAGTAAAAAAGGAAATAAAAGATTTAAAGGCTAAAGATAAACAATTAGAAGACGAGATAACAATATTAAAAATTAATGATCAATTCACCCAGTTAGGTAAAACTGATAAAACTTCAGATGAATCTTCTTCAGATGAATCTGAAAAAAGCAAAAGTATAAGTCAAGATAGTATTAAATTAAATACAATTAAACATCTTAACATCCAGAAATGGCTGATTAAGATCAAATTAATTATTAACTCTTATGAGTTAGAATGCATAGCCTTAGTCGATTCAGGAGCAGATGTGAATTGTATTCAAGAAGGAATTATTCCTACTAAATACTATCACAAAACTACTGAAAGATTAAGTGCTGCTAATGGAAGTAATTTAAAGGTAAATTATAAATTACCGAAAGTCCACATATGTCAAGATAAAGTCTGTTTTAAAACATCCTTTGTCTTAGTAAAAAATATGACAGATAGAGTAATTCTAGGATTACCTTTCCTATATTTACTTTATCCATTTAGTATTAATACTAAAGGAATTTCTACTAAACCCCTAGGCCAACAAGTCACGTTTAGATTTGTAAATAAACCTGAATCTGTCCAGTTAAAAAGATTAAAGGATTCTTCCTTATCTATCAACTTGATAGACCAGAAAGAAAATCAAATTAATTTTCTAAAAGAAGAAGTAAAATATAAAAGAATTGAAGAAAACTTAGCTAGTAAATATTTAAGTCAGAAAATTGAACAATTTAGAAAGACTCTAGACCAAGAGGTCTGTTCTACTTTACCTAGCGCCTTCTGGCATAGAAAGAAACATATGGTCAATCTACCTTATGTTAAAGACTTTAGTGAAAGTAAAATACCAACTAAGTCTAGGCCAATTCAAATGAACACGGATCTCTTAGAGGTTTGCAAGAAAGAAATTAATGAATTACTAAATAATGAAATCATCAGTAAAAGTAAATCTCCTTGGTCCTGCTCAGCTTTTTATGTTAATAAAAATTCTGAGATAGAAAGAGGAGTTCCCAGGTTAGTAATTAATTACAAACCATTAAATGAAGTCTTAGAGTGGATTAGGTATCCTATACCTAACAAAAAAGACTTAATTAAAAGACTTAGTAAAGCAGTCATCTTTTCTAAATTTGATTTAAAAAGTGGATTTTGGCAGATTCAAGTCAACCCGAGAGATAGGTATAAAACTGCCTTTACTATACCTTTTGGTCACTACGAATGGAATGTTATGCCATTTGGATTAAAAAATGCTCCTAGTGAATTTCAAAACATAATGAATGAGATTTTTAACCCATACAGTCATTTTTCAATTGTTTACATTGATGATGTTCTTCTATTCTCCCAGTCTATAGATGAACATTGGAAACATTTGAAAACTTTTCTTGAAGTAATTAAACATAATGGTTTAGTCATTTCTGCCTCAAAAATTGAGCTTTTCCAAACTAAAGTCAGATTTTTAGGTTATCATATTCATCAAGGAACAATTATCCCAATTAGTAGGTCCATTCTATTTGCGGATAAATTTCCAGATGAAATTCATGATAAAAACCAGTTACAAAGGTTCTTAGGATCCTTAAATTACATTGCTGGCTTCTACAAACTTTTCTTGAAGTAATTAAACATAATGGTTTAGTCATTTCTGCCTCAAAAATTGAGCTTTTCCAAACTAAAGTCAGATTTTTAGGTTATCATATTCATCAAGGAACAATTATCCCAATTAGTAGGTCCATTCTATTTGCGGATAAATTTCCAGATGAAATTCATGATAAAAACCAGTTACAAAGGTTCTTAGGATCCTTAAATTACATTGCTGACTTCTACAAAGACCTTAGGAAAAGGTGTCAACCCCTCTTCGAGAGATTGAAAGATAACCCTCCTCCTTGGTCTTCTATTCACACTGATATAGTCAAAGAGCTCAAACAATATGTCAAGACTTTGCCCTGCCTTGGCATTCCTACTGAAAATTCATTCAAAATTATTCAAACTGATGCCTCTGATCGCGGTTACGGGGGTATCCTCTTACAGAAAGTCAATTCCAAGTCTCCTGAACAAATTGTTCATTTCTATTCAGGAACTTGGAACTCTGCACAAGTAAATTATAGTACCATTAAAAAAGAGATTTTATCAATTGTTTTATGTATTAGTAAATTTCAAGATGATATATTAAATCAAAGATTTTTAGTCAGAGTCGATTGTAAAAGCGCAAAATACGTTTTACAAAAAGATGTTCAAAACATTGCGAGTAAACAAATATTTGCTAGATGGCAAGCCATCTTGAGTATTTTTGATTTTGATATTCAGTATATTAAAGGAAGTCAAAATTCTATTCCTGATTTTCTTACCAGAGAATTTTTACAGGGAAAACCTTAGCCTAGCTTAGGATCTTCTTTGTTCTCCCCCTTTGCACCCCTTTATTTACCTGCTTTATAGTTAACCCATTTGCCTTGCAGATGCCTCCAGTAAAGAAAGAGCCTTCTAAACAGCTTGCTCTTGTTCCTCCACTTACTTTAGTAAACAGGTTTCAGTCTCTGGGCACAATTCCCAGACAGACATATTCATCTGCCCTTGCATCTGATCCAACAAGTCAGCACCAGATGACTACCTTCAAGTCATCAAAGTCAGATTATGTTAAGAAGCCCATTGTTCACAATCTCTTCCACAGAGAACCAGTCCATAAAAACATTCAGGATCCAATTGATCTTGCAAGTCATTTCTTCCCTCCAGGATGGCATTTTGTTCCTCACCATCCTGACAAGTCAATTTCCTTTTACAAAGATATTTTATTAAATCATAAGTCAGTCGTTTTCAAACCGATTTTTGATAGAGTCAATCCTACTAAAATTATTTATCACTCAATGTATATTCACAACATTGTTTCTCTTGATGAATGGGGTCATCCTTCTTTGTTAAGAGATCTTCCTGGTCATTCTATCCAATATAATTATTATGATTATATTGAGTCATGGTTTAAAGTCATCCTTCATCAAAATGAGTCATTTTCACACTCGTGGTTCTTTTCCTTCGACCACAAGTTTAAGTCAATCCTGCCGTCATGGTTCTTAAGATGGTGGAATTATCATGGAGCAATCCCTGATCTTTTCCCAATTGAACTTATGGACCAAGTCAATTATTTCGCGTCTCAGTACAAGTTAAATGCCCATTTAAATCAGTTCCCCATTTTACTTATATTTATTAGTAAATATAAAGTCCCCTGGATTTTTAAGTGGCAATATTGTTTGTCCGACAATATTGTTGCCAGAGTCCACTATGTCAAATGGTGGGTTGCTTTCAAAACCCACAGAATTATTGTTCAAGTCAAGCAGGAATTTCCAGTAAAAGTTCCTACTCCTTTCAAGCAGATCCCAGCTGCTCCAGTTCAACAGGCTCCCTTGGATCCTTATCCGTCATCCAGGCTCGCCCCAGCAGCCTCCTCCTCTCAGTCAAAGTCAAAGAGATCTACCTCTTCTAAAAATAAAGGAAAAGGAAGATTTTCCAGTCCAGACAGTAAAGAGCTTCTTAAGCTATTCAACCAGTTCATCCAAGCCCAGGCCCAAGCCAAAGCCCAAGATGAAGAGTCAGCCCATGAAGAGTCAGATGATGATCTTTTAGAGGAAGATGAATCCAATAATTCAGAAGCCTCTGTTAAATCATCAAGTCAAAAGCCCTACACTATTCAGTCTCAAGATGCCCAGGACCCATTTGCTTAATTTGTCTGCTTCAGTCACTACTGTCAAAAATAAAAGACAGAAAAGCTGCAGATTTATTAAGCAAAAGTTATCCTCCACTCAAAAAAGCAGTCACGCTCCTCTAGTCAAAAGCACGGAAAGCAGTCTCAAAAGGAGAAGGAATCCACCGAAAGCATCCACCGAAAGCAGATGCCTCTTGATTTCTCTTTGCTTTTGCTTTCTCTTTTCTAAACAGTCAATTTTGTCTCCTAAGTCACTTGTATTTAAAGGAGTTCTCGAGTTGGAGAAGGGGACTCCGCTCCACATCTCTCTCTCTCTTGTTAAAACTCTCTTTGGTAAAAATGATGGTTGCCTCAGTATGCGCCTGCATCATATTTCAGTAAACTTATTGTAAGTCAATTATTGTTAAATTATTGTTATTTTCTTAATTTATTCTTGTGCTTCCTACTTAACTTCTTGATTTCCGCAACTTCTTGATTTCATTTATAAATGAAAGGAAATCAAGAAGTAGCTTTGATACATTTATATATATATATATTTAAATCTGGGATAAAATTATAATTTCTCGAATCTGGGTTAAAACTGTAATTTTCAGAAGCTGAGAAAAAAAAACTATAATTTTCAAAATTTGGGTTATAACTGTAATTTTCAGAATCTGGGTTAAAACTGTAATTTTTTAAAACTGGGTCAAAACTATAATTTTTTTTTTAAAAAAAAAACAAACTGGATTAACACTGTAATTTTTCATGCCACATGTTTATTCCCCTCTGCTGTAAAAAATTTTGGTTACAGTTGCGGTTAGGTGAACATGAATTTAGAGTACAGTTCATGTGACTGAAACTATTACCTTTGTTACACAACCGATGGTCCCACGTTAAAGCATGATTGGACGTTAACCATTCCCAAAGATCATGGTCAGTAACTTTTTATTTATTTATTTATTGTTTTGTTTCTTACAGTTGCCGATTCAATATGGTAGAAATCATTAAGCCATACTACAATATATACCAACATCCACAGAACATTAAAAATCTGTTTCAATTGGATCTGACATTACTGACGAACATGCGCCCATCAATACAAGGTTCATAGAGATAAATAACGAAACAACATATTGATAAGGATAAAAAGACTTAAGATTCTGGGTTAATCAATAATTTAATGAAAATATGATTTTTAATTCTAAGATGTATTGATTCAATAAATCATGGCTCTGATACCAAATGTTAGTCAAAAATTAATTCGATTTAGGTTAAACTATTATGCGGAAAGTAAAACCGAATAGGATCTTGAATTCAATACATCTCAAAATAATTATTCTACAATAATTAAAGTAGTAGATCATACCTTTATTAGCCATCTAATTCGATCAATTGAATGAACCCCTTTAATTGAATTTTATTTCTTGGCTCACCTTCTTCTCTCTGTCTCTAACTTTAAAGGATAACCAAATATTCTATAATGATGGAAAAAATAATCACGTTTTAAAGGGGTGGTTATCCTATCCTTTTTTATAGAGGAGAGAAGAGGGCCTAGAGATAGACTCCTAAAAGAATTCTTATCCATCAACGGTTATCCTTTTATCATACAAGAGTTTTCCCTTTAAAATACAATTAGCTTGAACCTTATCTTTAATTGGCCTTATCAATATGGAGTCCCAGTAAACAAACATGCTAAAAAAAAGTGGAGACTAGTGGGCCACTACAATATGTGAAATAACATCCGGTTCAATAAACGACTAATTGAAAGACTAATCATCAATCCCAACATCCACTAGCAGGAAGTCGATTAAAGTCAGAGCAAAATCTCGTATGAATTAACTCAATTCAATAACCAATAGCACGGTTCGACTTTTGAAGGGAACAAATCTTCAATTCTA
>BRYF01000012.1:17480000-17485000 GCA_030159135.1 Actinidia polygama
GACTTTTTCGACACACTTTTTCATAGATAAATTTTATTGTTTTAGCATTTTGAGAGCATAAAATGAATAATGAAATTTATCTGTGGAACCAATAGTCAAATTTATCTCTGCAACCAATAGAGAAATATATTTAAGAAATCAATAGTGAAAGTTGTCTCTGAAAAAAGTTTGTCGCAAATTCGCCGAAAAAATCATTGGAGGTTCACCGGAAAAGTCTCTTGATGCCGGTGGTGGTTTCCCGATAGGGTAGTGATGGTGGGGGTGTAATGATATGGGAGCTTTGCCTTTGTTGTCTATGATAGGAAAAGCTGGAACGGTTTTTGTTGCTCTGGTATGTCAAGTGTTTGTAACTTCGTGCTATATATAAGAAAATTTTCTAATACTTCACAAGTACGAGTGTGTTGGTGTTTTTATTTACAAAGTTGGAAGTCCTATGCTGTCAGAAATTGATAATATACCCTAACATTTACGTATTGAAATGCATCTTTCGAATACAATTTTCGTTTTAAAACAATGAAATTAGCACTCGAATCGATCTCCAAAGTTCTTCCTGCTTGTTTCCTAAATATTTTCTTGAAGACAAAAAAATATTGTCATAACGAGAAAATATAAGAAAAAATGGTTATTACACATTTGGAAATGTATTTTACATGGATAGTTTAATTTATATGGTACTACTGTCCTACCAGATTTTTATTATTTAGAAGAATTACATTGCAATGGTATAAATTATAGAAATCATTTCTGTCGTACCACGATTTAGGACGTATGATTGGTACACATTTTCATTCCCAATCATCGTACCATATGCTGGAACTGTCATATTGTTGCAGGGGTGTAGAGTTTAATTTTTGGCAGAAGAAAATGTTTGTAATCAGATTATCTTTGTCATTGTTATGGCGGTAAGGGTTCTGATGGTGGAGTAATAGCATCCCTCGCACCGGAAGTGAAGCCAATTGGGCAGAGGACTCTCACTAATTAACACTCTTTATATCATCGTTGATAATTGCAGTCTTGTTTACTTTTTTCATTCCAGTTTGTGGTGTTCTTCTGCAGCTGACTCTAAATGTTCTTGGATTTGGAAACAAGTCACTGCTTGATGTCCCGTATAAAAAAAACTCTTACGCTGAATGCTTGCTACAGAGAGGTAGAAAGTAATCCTGAACTGAAGTGAATTGATGTCGTGTCTAGATCGATCAATATGAGAATATACATGATGAATCCATGCGCTATCCATCTAGTTTACATCGGCAATATCAGCAACCAAACCAGGTAGTGTCTAAGAATTCAGGACCAAACCAGGTCTCTGATGTGAATGGGAAGCAAGAAAATAGATGCAGAAGCAGCTGAAGATAGAGAAATCATGAAAATTAAGTACCGCTGTGTTTGGATTAAGGATTTAGTGAAGAAAATAAAAAGGAAAGAAAAACGAAATTGACAAACCATTAAATCCTCTAACGTTTTCATTTCTTTTTCCTTTCCCCCACTAGATCCTTAATCCAAATATAGCCTTTAGCGATATTTCTACACATTGTTTTATGCTTTCAGTTCAACTCATTTTTCCTAGACAAACCGAGCTAATTTTTTCCCCCCAAACCAGATGCAATTTAAATCTTCCTTAACTCAAAAAATACTAAATCTGAAATTCATATGATGAAACATATCCAATTATGAAATATATACTCAAATACAACAGAGATCAAAACTGAAATCAGAAAAGGCACTAACAACTGTATCCAAAATTTAATCAACAAAGAGAACAGAGAGGTCCATCAAAGACGGGGGCCGCCATATTTGGCTGACACAATCATATCATTCCTTCCACATATCAGCAAACTCATCAGGCTCCATGGGATTAGATAGCTCATGGATCTTCCTCCTCTTCTTAGCTTTAACTTTCTTTGCGTATTTACCAGCCTTCTGCTTCTTCTCTAATGCACGAATCTGCAAGCATGCGAAAAAGTATAAAAACATGAGTGGTAAGAGATCAAAACACAGGTGGCAAGAGACCAGACAAGATATTTCTAATCTAAGGATCAATGCAGATGCGAGAAACGATGTATCAAAATGTGTACAACATCCTCAAACAGAATTTGTATGAATCCCACCAAGATATAACCGCTCTAGCATCTAGTTACTTTAATGCCATACATGAAAGTATTCATGTGTTGGACCCATTTAGACATCTGTTAGCAAGAGTATTTAATGGGGTAGATAACCTCAACTGTAAATGTAGATAAATGAAAACGGTCCCTCCTAGAAAAAAAACTTTTCTTCACTGAACTCCATCTGGGGGTAAAGCTACTTCACAATCGACAGATAATAGAGCAACAGTCCTCTAGTCTGAAGTCTCTAAAAATAATTTGAGCAAACGAAAGAAATCCTTTACCTGGTTTGGCGAAACATAAAAGGGATTCTCATACAGTGTTGGGCCCCCAAAGCTGCCTCCAAATATCTTGATAGGATTCAAACAAAATCTTGGACCAACCTATTCGCAAACAGCTAAAATATTACTGCCTATAAATGAAAATGACCTTGTTATGCATAGTACTTGGAGGATTATCAATGCAAACCTCAACAAGGGTCATTTTATCCAGGCCTCCTCGATCCACTTTATCTGCCTCATTATGAGGAACTGATATCTGTTCCGAGAAGTGAAGAAAAGTAGCATCAGTATACGAGTGTTGCTCGATCAACAGTTAAAAACACTCGGACATAGCTTAATAGACAAAACTTGATCCAGCACTGATAGCAGACAAATACATTAAACATTAGGACTTACAGCTTTTAAATGACGGACCATAGTTTTCTCTATTATTCTATATAGAGAACAGTTGTTTTCGGAAATCAGATTGTTGTCGACAACTAATTCATCTCAAACCCAAACATCTCAAAAGCATGTCAGACCAATAATAAAAACAAAACTACAAATCTAAAAAACATTAAATCAAAATTGTAGTCAACAAGCTTGTTTGAAAGTAAATATGCAAAGGAAATCTGCGATTAATCCATAGGATATCGCATATGGCATCAGATATGGTAGCACTCCCTTTCTGCGTTAACCTTAACAGAACATTTCTTCTAAATCTAAATAATCCAACTCAAAATATGCAAGGGAAGGGATGAAGGTGTTGCAAAACTTTATACTACGAAGGGTTAAATAACTGCAAAATTGACAATATATTCAATGCAACATGGTTTACACTAAAAATTAACCAACCTGGTAATTCCGGAACCATATGTGGTCATCAACAATTGAGAAAACAAATATGTGATCATGATAAGGTTTACATTTTCGCTGATCTTTTGGAGTTCCAAATATCTGGCCAAAGAAAAAAAAAAGTAAAAATACAAAAGAATATTAGATTATCAAGCTAAGAAACTTGAATACATCGGTTACATGGAACCACGTACACAATCTTTTTGAGGTCAAGTTTAATATTCATTTTCTAAGAGAATGTCTCTTAGAGCCCAAAATAATGGGTTAACAATCACCGAGTCAAAGCGATAAATTACAACAATGTGGTGGATGTGCAATGACTAATGAGCACTTTGCTATGGATCCCAAATACTGAATCCGTATTATTGAAGCCAGATGCAATGCTTCATAAGCTTAGTAATAACAAACTATGAAGTTTTAGTTGATAATATATCAACAATAAAGTTTCGAATATGATCTAGAATGCATATACAAACTTCTGGCATGTTTAAGACCTAAAATAGTGTCAGATTTGCAACAAAAACTTGAAATTGAAGATTTAGATCCAATCATCTACCTTTGAAGATTTAGATCCAATCATTTACAAATGGACTTAACAAGGACATCAAAGGAACCCCAATCATTTACAAATGGACTTAACAAGGACATCAAAGGAACCCCCGCCCCCAAGACCAGGAGAAGAAGAAGAATATCAGTTGGTTACCATCTAAATGTAATATCCAAATACCTTTCATTATTTTTCAAACTCCATCAAAATTTTACTAGGCAAACAGAACTAGAAAAAGTAATATCTGAGATTATATAAAGAAGCAATAAAAAAACGCGTGACTTGGTTTATTGTATTTTTTTACCTTTTAAATTCTATTATTATTAATATTATTTTTCCGCCAGGGGGATGGTCAAAGATAGGAATGGAGAAGGGAAGTTCCATTTTACTTTCTTGAAGGAAGATAACATACCTGCTCAATCATCTCCTTCAAAAGTTTCCAGTGTGGGTCTTTATCAAAATTAGTTGAGAAAGTCAAAAGAGGCCGTGAACCTTTCAGATGATTTCCAGTAAGCTTCAGTTCTTCCATTGTATGCACTTGATAAACCAAAAACATTTGAATCATTAGGCAATGGTTCTCAGAGTTTTAAGAGAGAATTAAAAAAAAATGTCCATACATACAAACATTTGGAAGAAGCGCTAAAAAACTAGGGCAGGACAAAGTAAGAGCAAACTAAAGGCAAAATGAATTTCATATAAGAAATATCTTTTCTACTGGAACTAATAATTACCAGCATTAACTAAGAACTTCACAGATGGACCATTTGGACACTTTGCCATCCATAGATAGAGGTCTTTTTGTTTTCTGCACTGAAATTGAAGATGATGTAAGCAATCCCATGAAAAAGCAACAGTATATTGAACTAATCGTACACTATTTCTGCTCTTTTATAGCTCCAAACATGTTTCAATTGCGAAACATCCATTCAAAAATCAAGTTGTCACTCTATGTAATATCAGAACCTAATCATGATCACAAAGCGAAACAAATTCAAATGCATGATATCACTGTCGCAAAGCATATTCTTCTGACTCATTTGATAACCCTATCTGTGATAAAGGTACAAATGACTAGGTCAACCAAACAGTGAGAAGACGTGGAGGGAGAAAGAGAGGCAGGGATACCACTGGTAAAAAAAAAAAAAAAAAAGATGACAAATACCAGCACATCAAAGAAAGAAAGAAAAACACATTAAACAATTACCTCAAAAAACAGACACGAAGAACTTCCTT
>BRYF01000012.1:17527500-17530000 GCA_030159135.1 Actinidia polygama
AAATGATTAATTATAAAAAAATAAGGTTACTTTAGGGATTTTTTTATACTCACGAGCAGTTCATATGGCAATGAAATATTTTATATTTAACGGATGACTAACGGAAACACTAAAATGATAACTTTTAATAGTTTAAAGGGGAAAATTGTTTGAATTTTTAGTTTAGAGGTTTAAGTGACACTGGACAATAGTTTAGGAGAGACAAAATGCAATTAGCCCTTCTTCTTTTTTTTTTTTTTTTTAAACTAAAGTTATAATAGCTATTGTTTGTTAGACATGACCCTTATAACACACTTTTTTAGTACTTTTAAAAAAAATTAATTTATTCAAAAAATATATAAATGTTCATAGTAAAAAATATATATAAATGTTCATGGTTAAATAATACGTTAAGCGCATTCGTGTTTATTTGTTTATCAATAATCAATCAAATATTTATGACATAACCAACACCAAGTTATTTTTTTAGTGAAACTATTTTGGGGCTTTTTCTTAAATCAAATATTTCCCATTGTTTTTACTCTTTTAGGGATATGGCAAAAACCTAATTAGTGTTTGTGAACCAAGATCAAAACCATTAGCAAATAGTGATAATTAGAACTTAGTACTCTTGACAATTGAAAATATTATTGTACTGTGGCTGTCCAATGTGACCCATTCGCAAGGACGGTACCACTTAGGGACTGGGAGGGGCTATAGCCTCCCCTCACTTTCAAAAAATTATAAAATTTATTTTAAATTTTAATTTTTTTTATACTTTAACCCCTCCTAAAATATATTATTTTTTTACACTTTAACCCCCAACCTAAAATCCTTGATCCGCCCTTGCGCCCATTCGTGTGGTTATTAGCGGCTTTAGCATGGACCACATGTCACCAAAAAGGTTGTGTTATGACATTAATGAACAATGGTTAATGATCAAAAAATATATTGTTAAATGTAAAAAATATATAAATTAATATCAATAAAAATACGTCATTAAAGAATGTGTAAAGCATATTAATGTCTGTAAAAAGTGAGATTAACGATCACTCAATAGACAGTGGTTAGCAAAATCGTAGTTAAGAATAGTTTACATATGGATAATTAATTGGGCTTCACCATTATAGCTATTTAGGGTTAGGAACAAAATGGTACACTATTTATGATTTTATAGTATAGTCTTGTTCCGTTGAGGCTAGCTTTTGGTTCCTCGTTATATAGTGTCGTGGGGCATAAAAAATTCATTGGATGCCATGCCAAACAAATTGAGAGAGAGAGAGAGAGAGAGAGAGAGAAGAGAGAGAGAGAGAGAGTTTGAATGATTTGGGGGTAGATTATGATCTGATTTTAGTAATTTAAACATGCATAATAGATGGTACTACTACTGCCTAGGCCAACTTTTGCTTCTTTGTTCTTAGACAAGATAGTTGCCATTTACAGATTTTAAGATGAAGTGCCTAAACACGTGCGAGGAGTCGTGGAATTAAATATAAATATAACTGGAGACATGATTACTACCAATTTTTCTAATTTCTTAATAGCATATGCTACTTTGACTTTGTAACTAAAGTATAAACAAATTTCCATATATAGTTCTTGTTAAGAATGGTAGTCATTTGATCTCATGAGCACAAGATGCGATGCTTCATTGATTTAGTGGTTGAGGTGTTTCTTTATTAGGTTCGATCAATTGATTCGATTCGATTGAATTTTTTTTCTCAAGAGCATGGAACACCCATGACTCCTCGATCATATTATGTGGCATTCTTTGGTTAGAAACTAAGGTAGTAGCGAAGGAGGAAAATTTATTTAGTCATGGTAGATTTTGGTCTGTCACTGATTGCAAATGTTTGTTGCGCGTTGTAAAAACTCGAAATGTTTCTACTTATTTTGAGTCTATAAATATGTTTTGGGATTCCATATTAATAAGGTTTAGTTTGGACTAGCCTTTTAGTTGTTTTAATTTTTATCTTTTTTCATCTTTAGTAAATTTTTTTTTACCATTTGATCAAAGATTTATATTTTTTTGGGTGCTTTTCTTGAGAGGAATCTAAAAATTGTAAAATTTCTATTTAAAATTAAAAAAAAACTAATTTTACTTGACAAATAAGCTAATTTTTTTTGTCTTTTTTTCTCAAATTTCAACAAATGTTTTACATTTTCAAAAATCGTTAAGAGAAATCGAAAAAAGTAAATTTTTTATTGAAATGGTGAAAAAATTCACTAAAGAAGAAAAAACTCTGAAACTGAAGTAGCTAAAATAACTCAAAAAAAAGCGTAGTGAAAAAAATGAATCAAACCCAAAACAATTGACATTATTTTGAACCTCTCACTTTTGCCCCATTTTGGTATTAAGTTCAAAGTAGTAGTAAAATTTGTAAATTTACCGCACTGAGTTAACAAATAAATATGGCGCATTGTATGTTAGCAATAAAGAAGGGCAATGTTGAAGCCAAGGTAGCCCAGTGGTAAGGGCAAGCCTTACTTACCAAGACTTCAGTCTTGAGTTCGAGTTTCA
>BRYF01000012.1:17562500-17567500 GCA_030159135.1 Actinidia polygama
CACACTGTTGAAGAGTGAGAGACTGGGTAAAGAACAATAGTAGTCCCTTCCAACTGAACACTGTGCTGTCTTGTAGTTTAACCGGCGGGAGCATGAGAGTGACAACTTTTAAAATTTATCGGATTGAGAGCGATTATGTCATATAATTAAAATATAGTCATATATTTTGAAAGTAAGAGTGGGAGCAAATGAGAGAGAGAGAGCGAGAGCGAGAGCGAGAACGGAGCCTTAGAATTATGTGACTAAGGTTTAAAGCCTTGTTTGAGAAACTTGGTAATTTGAGAGTTTGTTGGGAATTTGTTGTAACTGAAATTATATTAAATTTTTTCTAATTTTTTAAGTTAAATTTTTGCGCAGTTAGTTATTCTGAGAAATTTGACAAGTATTTGTCAAATCATCATCAATATTTTGAATCCTTAGTCCTTTTAATTTAATGGTAAAAATTAAATAGTTGTACTAAAATAACATTATACCAAAAGAATCGTACTGCTTAAAATATGACAAAAGAGTAGCATAACAAGATAAATTTTGACACATTGTCAAAATGGCATAATCGGAAGAGAATGCTCAGAATTTCATTAAGATATTGAAGATAAAGTATATAAAAATGCAAGTATAATAAAGTATATAAAAATGCAAGTATAAAAACGAAGGAGGTTTGTTTTGACATTATTAGGGGAGAAGGTGACATTTTTAACTTTGCAACCTCTAGGTATGTTCAAATTAGGGATGTATTTCGATTTGGTTTGGTCGGTTTGGTCCGAAAAAACTTAGAATCGATTGGATTTGATCCATTATATTAATTGATCAAAATTGACTAAAATTGGTATTCGATTGGTCAGTTTCGATCGCTTTGGTTCGGCCTGGTTTGGTTGGTCCGAGTTGATTTGGGCCTAAAAATGAACGGTTGAATTAGAATCTTAACAAACGGTCGAGATCAATTATGTTTTATATATTAATATATATTAATACTAATATATATGTATGTATCGGTCCACTTCAATCTGGTCTGGTCGTTTTTTTCGCAAATCGGACCAAAATCTAAAACCAAAATGTTGCAAACCCATGGACCGAAACCAATCAATGTGGCCGAAAATCGACACTTCAGTTCAATTTTGTCTATCAGTTTGAGTTGTCTCTTGTTTTCCCCGCCCCGTAGTTCAAACGGCCAAAACATGTTAGACACTCTAACTCAAGCATCTATCCCCATTCGATTGTAAAATGACACTCCTCGTGGCCTCTTGAATCCATAAAATAGAGATTCATCCAATTAATCATTGTCTATTGAGTGGTGGTTAATACATATATTTTTAACACACACACACACATATTTATATATATATATATACTTTTTACATATTCTGAAGTATTTTTATAAATATTTAAATACTTTTCACACACTATCAACATATTTTTTATCCATTAATCACCAATAAAAAAAGGCAAAAAACTTTTTATGAAAATAGAAACAAAGTCAATTTATCATTCCTTTGGTTGATTATGAGAGCTTGTCAGCCATCCATGTGTGCATGTTCATCTTTTGTTGTGCATATACATATGTAAAATGATATTCATACAAAAATGTCTATAAAAAGACCTCACAAGAAAAACCTCACGAGAATGATGTGACAATAGTATTGCATATTGATAAATAAAAAGTTAAAAACCATCTTGATGGATATTTTGTTTTGAATTAATAGATAGATATTCTATCACCTACGTTATTATGTACAAAAAATCTATATAAATATTTTGTATGTATATCATTGCGCTGTCTCTATATAGTTAGATGAAAAGTTGCAATCACGTAGGGTTTAATTGGACTGCACATGACTTTCGCATTTCAGGAATAAAAGCATCCAACCCAACTCTCATTGGCAGCCTGTCCTAAATGTGGAAATTCACCTTTCCACATTTATGTTCAAAGCTATTAATCTACGCTTAATAAAACATAGTTGAGGGCAGATGAGTCAATTATTAGAGTTTGTAACTGTGGGGTTGTGTACAACGTAAGGGATTGAGAGAAATAGAAGATAGACATCTGCGATAACAAAGTTGAGGCTGTGGACGATTGCTAGAAGCTACTGGTGTCTAGACCGAACTGCAAGACAGAAATTGTGAGAACAGCCCCCGAAAACATTTCCAAAAAATGGCTTTCCTATGGTCAAGTTAGATGATCGGTAGACACCAAGAGTATGTAGAGAGAAATAGTGTATATAAGCTTAGAATAGCTGAAACTGTATACTTGGAATGAATAATGCATGGCCTTATATAGTAGTTGACACGTGCTTGAACGCGCCAACTGTCACGTCATTGGATAGACTGTAGCTCGGTGCATGCCTAGACGTGCTGACCGTTGTGTCAGTGAGTAGGTGGCTGACCCATCTATGTCTCTAGGGCCTAGTTGTGGCTAGACATCATGTCGTCGACGTCACGATCTAGGCGTGAGGGTTGTCAGAAGAAACTTCGCCATGTTAGTTACCTTTTGTCTTCTAATGTGCCTCGGGATCATTGCCGATCGTAGCCCCTCGTCCAAGCTTCGGCGCAGTGATCTTGCTGAGTCTACTATAGAGCAACAGCTCGGCGGCAATGCTTATCCTTGCTCGGACAAAGCTAATGTCCGGTGATGTCTCGACTGAGCTCTGGTGCAGGAACTCCACTGAATTTGCTATATGCATGGCAACAGTGTTTGTCCTAACTCGGCCGAAACTAGTACTTAGTATTTTATTCCCTTATAGTAATCATTTAGGATTGAAAAACCTGCCCATCCAATATTGTTAAAGGTATTCACTCATCTTATAACTGATTCAATTATCCATTTGCCAGGAGTGCCTTTCATTCTGTCTAAAAAAAGAGTGTTTTTCATTCATTAATTAGCTCACACAAAATATGCAAATTCAGAATATATAATGTTTACGCTCACTTTTATTAAAAAAAGTCTATATTTTATCTTTAGAAAAATACTAAGCAAAAAGTGTATTGTTATATGTTGAAATATATAAATATGCGTAAAAGTTTATTGAAACTTGTAAAAAGTGTATAAATTAAGTTTTAGAAAAAGTATGCAATAGGCGATGCCGCGGTGGCTAGCGGTGGCTAGAATGACCGTTGTTTTTATTATGCAATTTTTGAATTAATCCCTAAATTTCTTTTCTTTGAAGTATAAACAAACATGTAAAGGCATGACGAAAGGCAATTTAAATAAGAAAATTTATTTCTACACTCTTTAAAATGATTTCTACACTCCAAAATAGGAGTATAGAAATCAATACCAATAATGGTGTTGATTTCTACACTCCTATTTTAGAATGTAGAAATTAAAATTTGGAGTGTAGAAATCATTTTTCTTTAAATAATTGACAAAAATGTTAAGAATTTATTACAATTTTCATAATAAAGTTGAATTATATTTATTAAAATATGAATTACAAAAATCATCACCCAATATTAAATAAGAGTCTTCTTTCTTGATGAAGTTCATTATCTTTTAATGATTGTAGGGGTCACTTCTAAAAGGTCTTATTCACCTTACTTTTTTTTTAAAAAAAATCTCACCCTCTCTGATTAACTTTGTAACAACTAGCATATAGACTACAGGTAAGTAGTGCATAATATCACATGAAGCCTATCAACTACCTTTCTAGATTAACAGAGGAAAGTAATGTATTTAATTATTTGATTTTAATTATTTGATAGTCCAGTATCTTTGCCTAGCTCATTTGGGTGTGAAATAAACTAATCTTGGCTTTCGGGTACCTAAAGCTAACAACTGAATCAATCTCCTGTAATCCTATGAGAACTAAAACTTGGACTCTTTGAAAACAAACCAGAATTTTTACCAGTCGAGTTACTCTTCAGGGCAGAATGTTGCCCCACCCCGTGTGCAATGTTTTGGCTGGCTAACCTATCTAGGCAGAGTTAAAACTGCTGAGTTCCTTTTCAGATTAGGGATCATTCACGAGGAGAATGAAGCCTTGTGTTCTTTTTGCAATAGTGAACTTGAAACTATAGACCATCTTTTGCTCCACTGTTTTCCTGTTTGGAACTGTTGGACAGCCATTCTAAGGTGGTGTGGTGTGTTCTGGGTAACCCCTCCTTCCCTCGTCAGTCTGTATGATTGGTGGAGGGACTGGGTTTGGCAGCCAAGGGCCAAAGTAATCTGGGCTCCAATACTTTTGGCTGTGATGTGGTCTATCTGGAATGCTAGAAATCAAAATGTATTTGATAATAAACCAGTGAACTGGCTTGAGACTATTGATCTTATCATTGCGCGAGTAGCCTTCTGGGTATCAACAAGCAAGGATGGTAGGGATTTATCAATGGACGATGTCATGTTTAGAATGATCTCAGTGACAAGCGCAGAGTAGTTGATTTAGTTCTATTGCTGGTAGGCCTATCTTTGGGTGTCGGGGTCTCCAAACCTTGGAGTCTTCTGATACAACTATGGATTCAATTCTTGGGCTGGTGGGTTGATCACTTATCAACCGGCTGTTTTGTGCTCTTATTTTGTACTTGTTTCTTCAACTTTAATGAAATTTCTTCGCTGTTCAAAAAAAAAGAGTTACTCTTCAGGGTTAAGGTAGACAGTTTTACTTGAAGCTAATAAGACTTTCATTGGCACAATAAAAATAAAAAACAAAAAAACCAAAACCGAAAAGAAAACAAAAAGAAGGTGGTACAACCAACCTTTGGACTGGCATTGGAAAACATAGTTTTTGGGTGAAATCAACCATGAGATTCAAGAGACACACTAGCTTCACTAATTGTAGAGAAATATCCTTTCATTATACTAAACAGGTAAAATGTACGGTCATATGTTATGTCATGTGGGAGCATATGAAGCCCCTCATGAGACAACTATATACCTTATCTTAGCTGGATTTGCAATGACTCTATCTATAATGAAAATGACCAAACACCCACCAGAGGAGGGATCTGAATAGCTCCCATATACCATTAATTCTTCCTATTTCTTTTAAGGGTAAGGCTTACCTAAAGTC
>BRYF01000012.1:17575000-17585000 GCA_030159135.1 Actinidia polygama
CACATGAAGCGATAATCATACCACTAGACCAAATACTCATTACGTATATTAAAATGTTAGATTTTAATAATACATACATACATATACATATATATATATATATATATATATATATATATATATATATATATTCGGAAAAAATTAGGTCGGTCCAAGCTGAGCCTATTCGAATTGGTCTTAGCTCGGCTATAAAGTGGGCCAGTCTGACAGTCCGAAGTGAGCAGGGTTCTCCCCTTTCGGGTTGGGCCAACCCGAACATACCGCGAAGCCAATTGGGCTCAGGCCAGACTGAGCCTGTAGAAACCCGTAACCAAACTGGGTTGAGCCAGTCCAAACCGACCCAATTTGCAGCTCTAGTGCCTTTCAATTTCAAAAAAAATGAAGTATTTGGAATAGTCAGAAATAGGAGTGCACAAAAAACTGAAAGAAGCGAGAACCGAACCAACCCGACCTCATTAGGTCGGGTTTGTTCGGTTCTACCATGCCCATGGTTCGGTTTTGGGTTTGAAAATTGTAGACTCGAACAATTCGGTTAGATTCTAGGGTTTGTACTATTTTTGGACCTCGACCTGACCCGACCCAACCTGAGAACCGAAGTCTTGACCCGATCATATAGTAAGACAGTGCACTCATTAGAGACTTTTGTGTGTTGGATGTTGGTTTGTATTTTTTTAAACAATGTGTTATTGTGTCGGGATTATATTTATTATTTAAGATCATTTTATTTTTTTTCTAAAACTTTAAATGACCTGACTGACCCGACCCAATAGAGAAAGAACTGAACCGAACCAAACCGATTTCACTCGGGTTGGATCGGTTTAGTTCTTTGGACGATCGATTTAGTTCTGAGTCCAAAAATAAAGAACCAATCAAGGTCAGATCATTTTAAAATTGTTACAGAACCGACTCAACCCAACTCATACACACCTTTAGTCTGAATCCTCAGTGGAGGTTACTGTATTTTGCCCATGTTTTAATATGCAAATAACTGTCTATTCAGTCTGCTGGTCATCGCGACACTGGACAGACACGCATCAGAGTCATCGCGACAGTGGACAGACACGCATTTTTTTAAGTGATGAATGTGTTTTGGAAAATAAGTAGTTTAAGGAGTATTTGGGTACATTGAAAAAGTGCATATTTATTATTGGTCTCTATAGTTTAACTAAAATTTTAATTTGGTCCTTGTATTTACAACTTGAATGTTTAAGACCCTCAACAGTTTTAATCTGATTCTAATGTAGTCACTTGTCAATACTTGTTAAGAATTTGGACATAAAACAACCCGTGAAGCTCACATGGTTATTTTTAAAAAATAATTTACCACCATTGTTCCTGTATTGGTCCTGTAGTTTGACCACAATTTTATTTTGGTTTCTATAGTTCTAATTGAAAAATTAGAACCCTATTGTTTCAATGACATTCCAATGAAACCCCTCATCAATTGAAAACAAGTACATAAAATTTTGTTCTATTTGGTTTAGTTTTCAGAAATAATTTTATATAATAATTTTTAGAAAATTTATTTGGCTAATGGTTTTCAAAAGTTTTGTTTGAACATTTCTCAAAAATTGCATTTTTGAAATAATATTAAAAAGATGTGTTCAAATACTCAAAATTTATTTTCGGTAAAAAATAAATAAAATTTAAAATAATAAATATTTTTGTTATAAAAGTAATTCCTGAAATAATTTCTGAGAAAACATTCTACAAAATTGACTTAAAAACTTAACCAAATAAATAGCCCTTTTTAAGAACCAAGTAGTAAAATTGTAATCAAACTAAAGGGACCGACATTCTCCATATCGCATAAATTCGTAATTTCCCCGCAAAGAGAGGCATGTGCCCTTTCGATTTAGTCATCGTATCACATTCAGCCCCACCAATAATTATTTGGTGGATAGCTAATCGATCTAACTTGACTTAGGCTCCGTATGGAACTAGCTTATTTGAGTTTTTCAATTGACTATTTTACTTAAAATAAACAAAAAAGTCAGTCAGAGTTTGTGTTTTTATTTTTACTTATTTGGTTATTTTTATCTAAAATAAAGTCAGAAAAACAAAAAAGCCAAAAAATCTTAATTTTCTTTTATAGTAAGCTTAAAAAAAACTTGACTTTTAAGCATTACCAAACGGAGTCTTAGTGTTCTGCTTGTAAAAAAATTCTATTAAGTTTGAAACCCATAAATTTTTAAATCAGGTTTAAACTAGTCATTATTTGGCTCAATAACGTTATACTACTGTTATCAGAAAACGAAGTTACTCGAGCTCATCTCGTAAGCTCGTTAAAAATTGGTTTGACTAATGAACAAAGCTGAACATATGTTTTAATCTTGTTAAGTTTTTAGATCAAGTTTAAACAATTCACTAGTTGGCTAAACATGAAAGGATTGAGACTTCCAAGTTGTGATAAAAGCATATACAACAAAAAATTTAGGAAGAATTACGTAAAAAATCACAGAATTTAACCATGGAAACAAATTAAATGCTATAATTTCAATTATAAAAAATAAAATTCTATAGTTTTAATTCGGTAGTAATTTAAACCATCAGTTAGTCTCTATCCACTTTGGGTTAACAAAATTAACTAGTTTTTATCCAAAATGCATTGGGTTTTTCACATTTTAAAGTCCTAATTAAACCGTTCTCATTCCAAAATAGCATAAAATTTTGATTTCTTCAAGTAAATACAAAATTCAAACTTTCTAATTTGTCTTGTTAGTTGGTTTGATTAGGGTTTTAAAAAGGGGTAGTACTGTACGAAGTTATATCCGTGCATTTTGGATAGGAATTAGCTGGTTCCCTTAGCCATAGGTAGGCAGAGATTAATTGATGGTTTCAATTACTACCGAATCAAAATTACAGGTTTGATATATAACAATTAAAATTATAAAATTTAATTTATTCCAATAGTCTTTGAATTTTTTACGTAAGTCTTCCAAATATTTATAACCAATGTATAAAAAAATTAGGTTATCAAAGGAGTTTTGGGGTGTTGAACTACTATATGATTCGAAATGTTATATAAACAATATTACTATATATACAGTGTTTTGAAAACTTTGGGGTTGGCGAGGCGGTAAAGCTTAATTTGAAAATTTAAATGTGTTAAAATTTGGTTTGTTATTTGTTGAATCGTTGTCAATTAAGTTTTATAATGAGCCGAACTCAAGTGGCTTAATTTATTTGACATCCCATCATGGGCAATCTAATTTTGTCTCTAGCATTTCATCATACAATCTTTTTGTATCTGACATTGTTAGAGATGGCAATGGATAGGGTATGGTTCGAGGGATCCGTCTATACCCATACCTGAAACTCCATCTCATACTCGTATCCGATACTCATCGGGTATTGGTTTTAACCTCCAAATCCAAACCCAAAACCCTATGGGTATCTGTATACCAAGTCAAAAATAATAATAACGATAATATCCTAATTTCAATATCAAAATAAAAATTCAAGTTATTCATTAATTAATTAATTCTATCCTATGAAAAGAAATAATAATCATGTAACATAAATACAACTCTAAATCTCTAACACATAATTCATTCTCAAAATAACTTAAAAATCAATAAAATTCCAATACGTCATGCATAGATTCAATTCCAATCATACAATAACTTACAAACCCAATATATATATATATATATATATATATACATGATTATATAGCTCATGTATATCTGACCTCTACTCGAACAAGTATTTCACTCCTCCCCATATATACCCGTATCTAATGGACGAAAATTCGGGTGATACCTATCCCCAAATGACAAGTTGGGCTAGTCACCCATCAAATATAGACGAAATTGCCATCCCTAGTCACTGTGGGGTGTGGCTTTCATTTGATGGGAGGTGAAATAGGTTTCCTCCAATACAGTGTGAAATTTCGTATTTACACCCAATAACTTAAATCATTTAGTGGAAAGGTCAAAGTGTATTAAATCATAACTCATTTCATATTGACAAAATTAATTTAGAATATATAGGAAAAAACTTCACTCTACAACACAAAAACCATGCATGTGAGAAGCATTTGCTGTATCTTCGGTCTTCATTCACTTTTAACCTGGTCATCAGACACGGATCAGAGTTTTTTGTAGGCACAAATACGGACCCTTTTTCAGTGATGGACATTGCTTGGAAAATAAGTATTTTAAGGAGTATTTTGATTCAAAAAGTAAATTAAGTTGGAGTGAGATTCACTCACATTCTCCATTTTCCTTAATCCTTAATTTTCCCTCGATTAAAATAGGCGTGTCCAATTTAGCCTTCCACGATTTGGGACTGGTAAATCAACCAAACTGCTCGAGTTTACTCACATACAATTTGTCAAAAAATTCAATACATTTTGCAGCTCATTAAATCTTCATTCCGAGTTCGAACAATTTGTTACGCAGGTCGAGAAGCTTAAAATCAAGATCAAGCAACTTAAGCTTGTGATTAGCTCCATAAAAACTCATTTCATATTAAATTTAATTGACTCGTAGACCAACCAACTGTGGCTTAATTGATCGAACATATATTTTAGGATAATAAAGTTTACAATCTTCTTTTCTCCAATTTCACTACCTTTTACGTCTTTAATTTATGAAACTACTCAAATGCTGTTGCTTTTATTTTTGCAAATTACTTTTGTTTAAATATCTTAACTACCTAAAAAAGATATTTGGATAATTTCACCTAATAAAAATAAAAAAATGTACGATTAGAAGAAAATGAAGTGCAAAATTCATGTTAGTTCGTTAAATTTTGAAACTAAATTTTAACAACACACTAACCAGTTCAACCTCGACTTGTTTATGGCTCTACGAATATTATATTAAAAAAAACATTAATCATCACCTAATGAACTGTATTTAATAGACAAAAATACACTAATAAATGCAAAGAGTTCATAAATATGTATAAGTATATTGAAATACATAAAAAAAATCTATAAATATACGTATAGATTGTCTATACCCTGGTAGAACCGTGTTGTAAAAGAGGCCATAAGATGTCTGACTTTCTGAGAGAGAGAGAGAGAGAGAGAGAGAGAGAGGGTTTTAAGATCGTGTTTGAAGGGGTCAAGAGGATTTCTTGAGCGTTGGCATTGGGGGCGGTCAAAACGTCAAAGACCTATTTGTTGTCTCTTGTCTTGTGTCAAATCACATGGAGACTCGTCAAATGTTATTACGTTCAATGTTCTCCAACTCCAAACATGAATTGTCCATTCTCCTTTCAAACTCAACCTAAAACTTTCCATTAATAGCACTAAAATAATTAAAATAAAACCCAGAATTCACACACCATCTCACTCCGAACACCCTCTATAAATATTGTCCTAACAAACCTACCTAACTCATACACTCACCCCATCACAACCAAACAAAACCCATAAAGAAAAAAACAAAACCTTCTGATTTTTTCAAAAAAAAAAAAAAATATGCATCGTTCACCGGTCATGAACTTAATAAAACGCCAAATTCTCAGCCATCGGAGCCAAATGCCAACGCCTAATAGGCTTGTTCAACCGTGTGACGTGTTTATTAACCATAGGGGCATTGACACGAAGCGAACCATTGCTTCGTTGCTCTACGACCACCTTACTTACCTCAATCTCCGACCTTTCTTGGACAGCAAGACAATGAAGCCCGGTGATAAGTTGTTTGATAAGATTGACAGTGCAATAAGGGAGTGTAAGATAGGCATAACGGTTTTTTCGCCAAATTACTGCGACTCCTACTTCTGCCTGCATGAGCTGGCTCTGATCATGGAGTCCAAGAAGAAGGTAACGTTGAATTGTTGTGCGTCACTTTATCTAAAAACTTGTAAAGAGAGAAATCTTATAGTTTATATTCTCGAACAGGTAATTCCCATATTCTGCGACGTCAAGCCTTCTGAACTTAGAGTTGTGGACAATGGACGTGTTCCATCGAAGGAGGTAGAGAGATTCAACTCGGCTCTTGAAGAGGCTAAATACACCGTAGGGCTCGCGTTCGACTCCCTTAAAGGGTGAGATGAGTCTACCTTTCATTGATCTTCATAATTGCTTGGATGATTTCTCGACAAAAAATTATATATGATCTTTATGTGTTCTTATAATACATAGTGATAAGAATTACAAACAAAGTTGAAGAAGCATGCATATTTATAGCACGTAATTTACCATTTAGGGCTCATTCAACTGAAGGAGCAATCAACCAAATGTTCTGGATTAATTAGGGAATTGTTCAAGTCTATGAACTACTGTATAGTTTGTACATACCCAATTCCGATGTTAAACATAGATCTATAGAAACTGAAAATATTGGTACATAAAATTAACGCAGAATGATCAGTCTTTATTTTACAATTTTAATGTAAACAGCATGTCAAAATGCTGATTAAAATATTGTTAAAAATATCAATGCCATATCATTCAAATCAATAACTTTAAATAAGAAGTTTGGTACAAATATTTAATTTAATGATTTGCACTTTTCATTTACAGGAACTGGTCGGATGTGGTAACAAATGCAGCGGGCATTGTGATAGATAGCTTGATAGAGGTTGAGGAGGAAGAGCAAAACCGGCACCAAAACACTGGATTCTCTCTCCAAAATGTTACCGAAGCTGCACAAATAATAGAGGAATAAAGAAGAGAAAAAGAAGAGAAAAATATTGAGTGCTTCAGAAGCAATGTTTTCTCCTATCAAATGAGGTGGACCTTATCATAAATTTCACTAGTGGGAGCTATGTTATGCGAGGAAAATGAGCATTGCTTCTGGAATACTGAATATTGAAGACGGGTTATGCACGGTTTGTTATATATTTTCTTTCCATGGTTACTTTACTTGTTTCCATAATTAATAAAATTGTAAAATGTTGTTTTTCTCAAACTGTTTTAGGTAGATTTGCTATTTGTTTGTCAAAAAGAAGCACCGAATATGGGCACAAACTAACATAAATTGTTACTCCTTGGTTCATTTTAGCAATGCTGATGTGTGATGTAGATGCTTCTATGACAATACAAATAGTTTACATCTTGTTGATTAATGTATTTCTTGTCTGTAATTGTAATGCTCCTATATGTAATATGAAGGTTCATTTACCAAACATTAAAATAAGAACTCATTTGTGATCCTCTCAAGTCCTCTTGATGAAGTGATTTTTTCCCTTGGCCTCATAATTATTGAGGAGTAAATGTTGAGGAGTAAATGCTTGTGTTTGTCCCACAAATATTAATGAGCAAAATAAATAGAACAATAAAGACGTCAAAAAACTTAAGGAAAATGGATCTCACGAATTAAAGCAAAGTAAATGAACTCTTTTAGATCACTATAAAAGGAAGCTTGCACACCACCCATGCTAAGTAAATCTAAGCATTAAATTCACGTTGATATTTGAGTATATATAGTATTTTGACTTGATCGTCGGAATGTATTTGGATGACCCTACACCAATGTCTTAAAGAATCTCACATCTTTTATAGGTTAAGCAGGACATTTAGATCATTGCCCCATCCATCAAGATTTTGGCGTCAACAATTATCTTATACTTTTATAACTCTGATCATTGATAAGTTTATGATATTGGGTTCCAAGGTAATAACATACCAAAACAAAAAGAAAAGTTGGAGAATCACGATTCACCTGACTCTCCTCCTATTAAAGGGCCAAACACATATGAAAGTATTTTGAAGTGTTAAGTAGACGATGATATATATATATATATGGGGCTAGTTCAAGGGCCACAAATTTTGCCACAAAATTAGACACAAAATCAACACCATTAAAATGAAGGGCTGGGATCTCAAGTTAAAAAAAAACACTGTCATCAACTCCTCCCCCTCTCTCTCCTCCCCACACGGCATCCCCTCTTTCTCTCTCTCCGAGACCCCTCTCTCTCTCCTCCACCACGGCATCCTTCTCCGACCGAGACCCTTCCCGCCGTCACCGATTGACCGAGACCCCTTCCGCCGTCACCGATTGAAGGGTCCTGTGATTCGGAGGTATAATCGAAGACCCCTAACCTTCTCTCTCTCCTCCCCACGGCATCTTCCGACCAAGATCCCTCTCTCTCTGAGTCTCTCTCCTCCCCCACGACACGTCGATTGAACCCACCGATTGAAGGGCCATATTGCCATCGCTGTCGATTGAACACACCTAGTTGTCGTGGTCGTCGATTGAAGCCCACCAGCCCAATTGATCGTCATCGCTATCAATTGAAGCCCACCAGTCGCTGTTTTGTTGAGTGTTGATTTCCAGAACGGGCCTCCCTTGTTTTTGTTGTTGATGTTGTTTTTGCTTCTGTTCTTTTAGCAATTTGTCTAGGCCTCCCTTGCTGTTGCTGTTGTCATCATTTCTGTTGAGGGTTGATTCTTGTTGTTGTTGAGTGTTAAATGAATTATGTCCTCCTTTTCACCTAGTTGCTTGCTGCTATTTGATTGATTAGGTGAACTCTCTTTTTGGCTATCAACAAATTCAAGTCAGGTTCCATCAACAACCTATGAAAAAGCATTGGCATAACTAATTCCAGAGAGTCGGAAAGGGAGAAAATGACCTGGACTATCCAATTATGTACTGTATAATCCTTGATTTTTTTGTGTGCAATAACCCAATTGGCTCCTCTTATTTTACAAAGTTCTGCTACCTCATCCCATTAACTACTTGATTTTTGTACAACCAAAGACGCCAAAATTCTGAAAAGAATATTGCCTCCCAAATGAATTGCTTCAGCTCTTTAAACTTGCAACCAAACCACTAGAAAGCTAGATTTGATAAGGAAGAATGACAAACCCATAAGACCCTTCAATCGGTGACGGCGGGAAGGGTCTCGGTCGGAGGAGGATGCCGTGGGGGAGGAGAGAGAGAGGGGTCTCGGAGAGAGAGAAAGAGGGGATGCCGTATGGGGAGGAGAGAGAGGGGGAGGAGTTGATGACAGTGTTTTTTTTTAACTTGAGATCCCAGCCCTTCATTTGAATGGTGTTGATTTTGTGTCTAATTTTGTGGCAAAATTTGTGGCCCTTGAACTAGCCCCTATATATATATATATATATATATATATATATATATATATATGAACGTGATTTATTACTTGCTCTAAATATCTTCTAATACTATTTACTAAGAGAGAACCCCTTTTGATATGATTCAGTTTTTGAGGCTATGTATTGTTTTTCTATTTTGAATCGTCCCACTAAAATAGGTTTTAATAATTTAAAACTCTTGGCTTTTGAGTAATTATAAGGATAATTATATATATAACATGCGCATTGCGTGTGCACACAATCTATTGTTTAATTGTGTGGTCAAATCATCTTATGCTATAATAAAAAATAATTTTATTATTTATATTTTCGATACTAAGAATTTATTTAAACGTATAGAATAATTTTTTTTATTTATAGACAAACAAGATTCAATATATTGGAGTGATACTTGATATTTCATATATCTAGTTTTTTCTACATAAATATAACTTTGGCCATGTTTGATAGAAGGAGCATGGGATTGAAATATTTTTTTCTAAGAGTCAAGCTTGTTTCTTATTTGTATAATCCACCACTATTACCTTTACTTATATTTGATGTTATATTCTTCTCAAGGAAATGCTACACTGTTGTGCAGCTGCTTAAAACTATTATGCATGATTGGTGGACAAACCAAAAAAAACAAAACAAAGAAGAAGAAGAAAGCTTGTTCAAAAAAATGGGAAGGACAAAATATAGCCCTTATCAAGGGTTTACTTATCTGCACAAACCTAATACGTACGTCCGCTTCAGTCTTATTGCTACGAATTGCGACTTTTATAGTTTCCCCCTACCAAATGTGAAAGCGAAAAATTAGACTATTGCATGTATGTACTACTTTTCTTGAAACATAATTCACTTAATATAGAATGAATGCAACTGAAAGAGTCAAGAAGAGAGAATTTGTCTTGAAGATGAGATCAATGTTCATTGCATGTACTTTTGACTATGAGATCAATGTTGTAATTAATTATGGTTCTCAAATTACCCTAAATTACT
>BRYF01000012.1:17605000-17607500 GCA_030159135.1 Actinidia polygama
CGCAAAAGTGAAAGCAGAAGCACATGCCAAATTCTGATTCGGATTTGGATTCCAGAGGTCCGTTTTGTTCATCTACCGTTACTTATGATTGGTAGAAATAATTAGATCCGCTTCCGCTGTAGCAGATCCGACTTGAAGCAACCCAATATTTCAATCATAATATTAACACATTATCACGTGGGTGAAGGAATTATTTTCAGATTAGAGATCCAAACAGAACTGACAATTATGCTCACCAAACGATACTGTTCAATGCACCAAAAAAACAAAACCTAACAAAAACGAAAGCTAGAATTAATTTTTTTCCCCTCTCTCTCCTCCCAAATTGGCAATGCCCATTGACCCTACTGGTGGCGATTGAAGGTCCTGTCTTGCTGGTGGTCGTCGAATCGCTATACAAATTCGGTTACTGTTGGGGATGTGTTGTGATTGGTGGTTGAAGGATGGATTAGACTTTGGGAAAGATGGGGTTGAATGGGGGACTAGGGATTTTGGCAACTATGCGACTGATTGGCGTCGGCGTTGTGAGGGTTTGCGGTGATGTGGGTGGTTGCGTGGCCGTGGGAAAGAAAAGTGGTGGAGAGAGAGGGCTAGGTAGAGGTGTCAAGCGTGCCTTGCCGGCACGGCACGGCACGGCACGGGCACGGCACGAAAAACCCCGGCACGGGAACATTTTGGGCACGGTCAAAGTTGGGCATGGCACGACACGGCACGGTTTGAGCAGGCACGGGTACGAGCACGGGGCATGGAAATGGTGTGGCACGGCACGACACGGTCAAAGTTGGGCACGGCACGGGCACGGCACGATATTTGACTTGGTTTAGCACAGCACGGCACGGCACGACACGAATTTAGTCAGGCACGGCACGGGCACGACACGGTAATTGACATAGCACGACACGTAATTGTCAATAAATGATTAATTATTAGATAAATTAAAATAAAATTTAATTAAATAAATTAATTTGCCTAAATAAAAAAAGAGGTAAATTTTTAAATAAATTTTTGAATAAAAAAATATAAAAATTAAATTTTGACTTGTCATGAACTATTATGACATAATAAGTCCAAAATAAATTTTAATTAAATGAATTAAACTTATAAATGTTGTGATTGACTCATTGCCCATATAAGTAAAAAATAAATTTTAATGTGTGTTATGAGTAAATTATATTTTGATAAAAGATATGATAGGATATAAAAGATTTAAGATAAAATATATAAATTTTTATGCGGGCAGTTCTTGTGTGTTATTTTTTAACACACAAAACTACTGTAATTATGCTTTTAATTAAAAAACGAACACGACACGACAAGATACGATTAAAATAAGAGCACGACACCACATGATTAAGTAGACGGGCACGACATGGCACGATACGAGTCACACGATTAAGTTAGCGGGCTGGCACGGCACGACACGATTAAGTAAGCGGGCCGGCACGGCACGACACGATTAAGTAGACCGGCACGGCACGGCACGACACGAGTCACACGACTAAGTTAGAGGGCCGGCACGGCACGACACGATTAAAAATGGCACGGCACGATTAAAAAAGGCACAGCACAATTAAGTAAATGGGCCCGGCACGGCCCGGCACGAAGCACGACTGGCACAGAAAAAAAGTGGCACGGCACGGCACGGTAGGCACGTTTGACACCTCTAGGGCTAGGGGATCTGACTGGACTGGGTTTGGGTAGAAAGTTATAAACTGGCAACAACCGTATATTTTTAGAAAACATAAAATGACATTAATTTCCTCAACTAAACCCAAACTATTACTCCATTGCCCTCTTATACTCTCCCCCCTCTCCATCCTCCCCTACTTTGTTTTTCTCTCTCTTAATTTTGTCAGAAAGACATTACCACCCAAAACTACTCCCACCAGCATTATTACATACCTAGAGCACCAAATTAAAAATTTTACAGAGAGAGAGACCTAAAACCAATTTGGATAAAACACACACACAAATCAAACCCACACACAAAAAAGTCTATATTTTTTTTTGTATACGACTTTCACGATAACTGGATTTTGCAATTCGATTACAACCACCTTACCTATGTTCTTGTTGGTAGTGGTGATAGGGTTGTCGGGTGGTTTTACGTTGGGTTGAGTGTTGTTGTACTGATGGATGAGTTGGGGGAGTAGGTGTGAAATGTTGGTAGTGGTGGCCATTGGGCCATAGGGTTGTTTAGAGGCTTGGGATGGTGAAAGGAAAGAGGAAGAGGTGGCGGTGGTGGAGGGCATGGAGTAGGGGTGCACACGGGTCGGGTCGGGTATGTGATAGACTCTGATAGACTCGAAACTGACTCGACCATCCACGGTTTTTTATTTTTGGACCCGGAACCGAACCAAATCACTCGGGTCCGGTTCGATTCCTTGGTTCCTCGGTTTTCGGGTCGATTCGGTTCGGGTATTCGGTTCTTCCTAAAATTTATATAGCATATGTAATAATCAAGTGTGCGCGAGTGCATTGTATGTCTATACGATCGGTT
>BRYF01000012.1:17640000-17642500 GCA_030159135.1 Actinidia polygama
TAAAATCGATGAAAACTTTTATTTTTTTCAATTGATATGAGATAGCTAGATAATTTCCAACTTATATTTTCAGAATTGAAACGTCGCCATTCAATTTCGTAAAGAGAAAATTATTTCTACTGGCTAGCTATTTATACAGAAAATACTATCAAAATGATGTGACGTAAAATATAGATGTTTTGGTTTAAAAAAAATCTACCACATACCTCCTTTAGAGGATGACCAGCTAATTAACCTCCTTAATTAATCAAGTTAGCAACAAACAACATGTTTTTCTTTTCCTCAAGAAATTGTTTGCAAGTAGCATAAGAGATACCGAAAACTGGGTAATCAATCATGTAAGAAAGCCCTAATCAAAGATCTCTCTGATTGATAATAGCGGATATTTAGGGTAAGTTTTTTTTGAGGTTGAAAACCACGTGACAACACAGATGTCAAACAAATAATAAGTGTTCTTTTTCTTCAAGATTGTTTGGAGACATTGTTTTCACCATCTACCTGTTCACACTTGCCATCAATGAAAGCCACCTTGTATATATCGTTGCTTGATACATTAATTTGATTAATTTCTCTGTTATATATTTACACCAACTTTATTTACCCTTCTTAGGAATCCGATTAAAACTGTTTATCTTGTAAGACCTAGTAAGAGCATTATTCATACAAAACATCAAGTTATTTGAGTATCGGTGGTCATAAGATTAAATCATTTTTATCAAAATAACAAGTATAAATATTTTTAAAATAAATTGTCTATTTTTTAACACCAATGTGATTCGATCTCGTAATTTCCGATCTTTGATTAACTTAGTTTTTTTCATGAATAATATTCTTAATGTACTTTAGAAGTTGATCGATTCAAATCGCATAATTGAATCCATAGTAAGCTTGTGCTTTAAGTTCAAATATTGATAAACTATATATAAGCTTGGACTATATATAAGCTTGGGCTTATACTGAATTTTTTTTTTTGATAACTCGCTATCTGGCCCAAATGATCGATTAATTCAGGAGACTAATCTCACCATCCATTAGCGGGGCACAATTAAAACCCGTGCACAACCTTATGTGGATTGACCACAAAAATTATTGGCAAAGAAATTTCAACCTACGATCTTAGATGCTAAACCCTTTAGTCGTGGTCAAACTCCCACTCCAACCCAGTCCCAGAGCTACTTTTGCTTATACTGATTGACATCAATCATGTATTAAACTGTTGATGCTTCTATCTACAGTATTCAGAAACTCTGCCTATATAGTTAGCTTTGTTGACGATCCAACAATGTCGCTCTGCTTACATGGACGACTCTCAGAACATGTCCAGGTCTGGTGCGATTCGAATGCCATAAAAGACTTTGGTTGTCTCACTGGATGCCAATTGATTTTCAGATAAGATGGTCAAATGTTCGATCCTACTAATGGTATCAGATCTATGCTCATGGGTTCGCGTCGTGGGAGCGTCATGTTGAGGGATGCAATCATGCCGCTCTGCCCGCAAAGACGCAAAGACAGCTCTTAAAACATGCCTAGGTGGGGTGCAATTCAAATGTCATAAAAGGCTTTGGTTTTCCGAATACCAATTTGAATATCATAAAAAACTTTGACTTTCCTCACTGAATACCAATTGATTTGCAAATGAGATGGTCAAATGCTCGATAATACACCCATAACAACTAGCATGTCTGCATTTGGAAGAAAATGTTATGCAAAATAGTCATCCGGAGACATTTAAGCCGGAATGCGTAAGATTTTTTTATGATGGATATTACTATATAATTTTTATTTTGAAAAAATTACAAAATAAAAGGACCAAGGGTTGACCTCGGTCACAGATCAAACGCTAGATTTTTAATTTTTATTAATTAAACCCTATACTTTTTAACCTGTCATAAATCGATTCGTTTATAAGTCTCTATTTAGTTAGCTTGGAAGCTAATTTTTGATAAATCGGTATTTGACCTAAAGATCAATTAATTCAGGAGACCAAACACTTTGTCTAGCAGTGGAGGGACTGATAAAATTGGGGCAAAACCTGTATGAACTGGTCCAATTCAATAAATTAATAGCACATATGAGAAGTTTTCAAACTTGAGACCTTAAAATGAAACACACCTTCAAGTCTCAGGTCTAGATCATCAGTGCGACCCTTATGAGCTAAATCACTTGTTTCATTTGTCTTTAATAAAAACGGTTCTTTATAATTAAAAGAATCACTAATGTTCTATAATTTTAAAAGAAAAAAGTTCTCAGAATTTAAAATGAATGGTTCAGATTCACTTCAGTGTATGGATTCTACATAACTAAGTAAATCTGAATCATTCATTTTGAATTATGAGAATGGTTCAAATTCACTTAAGTGTGTGAATCCACGTAACCAATCGAATCTAAATCATTCATTTGAAATTTTGAAACCGTTCTATTATATTAAACTTTTACAAAAAAAAATTGTCATGCAAGTTCTTCGTCTTACACGCTTCGCTAGCTGCCGATGATGGTCGTG
>BRYF01000012.1:17740000-17747500 GCA_030159135.1 Actinidia polygama
TTCACAAGCACAGGTCTCAGCAGAAAAAGAGTAAAGAGTATGACATCCTTCGCATTCGGTGGTCCCACTACAATGATTCCAATCATTCTTCCAGAAATGTGCGAGCCCATTCACCAATACATCACATTCGCCACTTTCGGTACCCATACGTGGTGAAAGCCGCGGGAGCAGACGGTTGGCCATTGACAAGGAAAGAGAACGGGAGCCTCATCAGCTCGGGACATTTTCCTATGCTAGTTTATGTTGTGCTTAAAACGAATTACCGATCACACACATAAGACAATAAAAATTTACGTAGTTCAACTAATAATGCCTACGTTCAAAGAGAGAAATAAATAATTCACTAATTGAACGAAGGGGATTACAATGAGTATATAGGTAGGAGAATCAAACTCTCTACTCACCTTTATTACTCGATCACTCTCTCATCTCTCACAATATCTCTCTTCTCTCTCTCACAACCCTTTCTCTTAGCACTCAGCCCCCTTCTCTCACATCTCTGCAAAAAAAAAAACTTTTTCTCTATCTCTCAACTTTCCTATTTATAGAGAAAGATAGGATTAGGAACCATTTTGGGCTTGGGCCCAAAATGTGTGCTTTGGATATTGGGCTTGGACTTGGCAATGTGGGCTCGAACTCATCAAGATGGGTTGGACTCAATAATCTCACCCTCCAGCCCACTGGAAGGTAATTCGATGTATTCAAGTTGTCTATCCTAACAACTTCTGGTCTAGCTCCCCTATAAGATCTACAAGACAGCATTTGAGATACCATTACCTAATCAACGAGTTACTCCACTTTTCACATAAAATGTATGCACCTCTACACCGAAGTGCCCGCACCTTCTCATCGAGGTGCTCCCCACTAGGGTGCGCCGCAAAGTACATCATTTTGCGAGTTGTCGTGGCTCCATCTCTAATCCCTTGTGCACACAACTGGAGAGATCATCGCTACTAATCAAATCAAGAGCAAAAGATACTCATTTTGGTGTCGTAACGCCCGTCGTTGTACATCTCTTCAAAATCAACTTTGTCTTATTTCTATGAGTTTTTAACTGAACATACTACACTGGTTGCACCACTTGTGTCTAACTAGACTTTCGCACATATATCAAAGCATCTCCCTGCGCTCCTATACCACTTCGAATTCTCTAGGTACCCTTACGCTTGTTTTGCATGCCTTTGTGCAACTGTTGCTTCCCTTGTCCATTCTTCTTGCTAATATCACCGAACCCATATCTGATAGTAGCTCCTCCTATCTGGACACTCCCCTCCAGTCGGTATAGCCCTCTAGTCTTCCTTCCTCGTAGCATCTCCTTGTTTCTCTTGAAAACTCTCAAAGTTCTTCCTCTAACTTCAAAGTTGCATCCCTTTGAATCTAGCATCCCAATTAAAATTAAATTTTTTTCATAGACTAGGAACATGTCTTACCTCGGTCAATGTTAGAGACATCTTGTCTGCCATGCGGAACCAGATTGATCCTTTGCCCACAACTCTATTCGTCGTGTTGTTCGTCATTCGTACAAGTCCATCATCGCATGCTGCATATGTAGAGAACATCTCTTTATCTCTACACAAGTTGTAAGCATTTTCTGATTCCAAAATTCAATCTCACTTTCCATCTGCCAATGTTGCTAGGAGAACATGCTCTGATTCGTAGTCATCACCGTTGCTGATGCTGTGTCTGAAGACTGATTCTGTGCGTTATACCTGGGACAATTTCTCTTGATATGTCCCTCCTGGTCGCAGTACAAGCACGTAAAAGTGCGACCTCTCGATTATGACCTCAGTCGTCCTCTCCCAGTACCCCTTTGATGACCTCGACCTATTTCATTGCTTCCTTCTGAGACTAGAGCTCGAGACTCATCACTATCTGTCGTACCCATCTCTCTCCTTCGTGCTTCTTCATTGAATATGGCATCCTTGACCATACTCATGGTCAACTTCCTATTCGGAGCTGAATTGTTGAGAGAAAGCATCAATTTCTCCCAACTATCTAGCAACGAACTCAAAATCAGTAGTGCCTACGTCTCATCCTTATATTGTAGGTCAACACTAGCCAATTGATTGATCAAATTTTAGAACTCACTCGTATATTTCTACTGTAGTCCCTCTCTGAAACTTCAAATTCACAAGCCTTCTCATCAGTAAGGCTTTATTCCGAGATGTCTTCGCCTTGTACATCTCCTCCAACTTGGTCCATAACTCATAAGCACTCGTCTCTTGTGCTACATGATGGAACATCTTGTGTCCAATCTACTATCTGATCTTCTCAATCGCTTTGTCGCTGCTGGTTGTCTCCCTTATTCTCTAAGGGGTCGTACAAATCCTTATAGAATAAGATATCCTCCATTCGTGATTTCCACAATGAATAATTCGTAGGTGAAAGCATGATCATAGCCCCCAAATTATTCCCCGTCATCTTACTTCTCCAAATATAAGCAAAATATCCAAAAAACAACTTTGCGGATGAATCCGGAATACTGAGAAACCTCAAAAAGGCCTAAATTGTCAAAATAACGAAATTATAAATATTCAAAACTTCAGGGACTAAATTGTAATTTTTAAGAACTCTAGGGATCAATATATAATTATCAGTAACTATAGGGATCAAACTATAATTATCAAAAACTCTAGGGACCTCAAATGCAATTACCACCTTAGTGGCTTCATCAATGACTCAGGGCTCGGTCAACGTGGCTCGATGCAACTTCAATCAGTGCGGCTCGCAGCTCAGTCAACGACTTGTTTGGTTGGTCAAATCGATGCGGCTTGCGCGACTCGATCAATCGGCTCCTTGGTCAACGGCGTAGTCAATGGCTCACTCGTCTATGTGGCTCTCCTGGCGCATGGGTTCGTGGCTCGGTGGTGCAGCTCAGCGTGTGGGCACGTGCGTGAGAGTGAATCTCACGTGCGCTTCTTGAGGTGGCGCGTGTGGGCGTGTTTGGCATTCGTTTTTGACGCGGTTGGATGTTGGAGCTTCGTCTTGAAGAGAGGAACATCGTGGTCACTTTTGCAGAGATCTAAAACTCGACCTATGCTCTGATATCAATAGTTGTGCTCAAAATGAATCATCAATCACACACACAAGACAATAATAATTTACGTGTTTCGGCTAATGATCTCTACGTCTATGGAGAGAAATAAATAATCCACTAATCGAACGAAAGGGATTACAATGAGTATACAGGTAGGAGAATCAAACTCTCTACTCACCTCTATCACTCAATCACTCTCTCACAATCTCTATTTGTCTTGGCCTCTCTTCTCTCTCTCACAGCCCTCACTCTTAACTCCACACTCTCAGCACTCAGCCCTTTCTCTACATCTCTACCAAAAAAACACCTTTTTCTCTATCTCTCAACTTTCCTATTTATAGAGAAAGATAAGACTAGGAACCATTTTGGGCATGGGCTTGGGCTTGGACTTGAAAATGTGGGATTGAACTCATCAAGGTAGGTTGAACTCAACATTCTAGAAAAGATTATCTCAAGGCTAGAAAATAAGGTTCAAGTGGAGGTGCAATTATTCCAAACTCCAACATCCTCAACCTACATAGGGCAGTGAAATCCGGTAAATCAAACAAACGCAATATCTCAAGACTTTGAAATGGGACACGACAATACTCTCCTTGATCATCGCCAACTTCTCCTGTTTCCTCGTTGCGAGTTGAGATTGAGGAGGAGGAAGAGTATAATGACATGATGCATTCAATTCTGTCACAACTTCTGACTTCACAAATCTTCACATGTCTAGCCTTACCACACAAGGATGGGAAAACATCACACAAGCAGTTGATGCTGACGAAATGGCATTTGTGAATCTCCAGGAACGAAAACTCGTATGGAAGCATCATAATGGCATCTTCTCCTCCTCCCCTATTATAAACCTCCCTAGTGCCACTGATTTAGTATAACTGAATTTCGCCGCCTTGCTACAATGGTGTTCAGATTTGTCATTTTCACTTGCCAAGGCTACATATGTATAGTCATTAAGCTCAAGAGAATACTTGTTCAACCTCAACTCAAAGCGTTGTAGATACTTAACGAATTGGTTTAATCATGAACATCGGACAGCGTGACTACAAATTCTTCCAGTCTCCTCAACCCTTCCAATTCTTCTACCGTTACTTCTACATGTTCAGATAGATAGTGAAATCTAAGTTGTTGATGGGAATGTCTGCCTTTATCCCATTTGGTAACCTCTCCATATGTTCTGTGAACATGAGACTAACATAACATCTGGAGAGGTATTTTAATACGTGTCCAACTGATGTCCAACTCCAGCAATGCATTAAGCTTTTCCAATAGAGGCATGTACGTGAGATTCTCACACTGGCCAAGAAACAATGCAGAGATATTCTCCAAGTTTGATATGGAATTTGGCAGCTTCTCAAAATCTCAATTCCAGGACAAATCAAGAAACTAAAGTGCACGCATGTGCACAAAGAATGAATCTGCAACCTTCTTTAAAGTATTATGTTTCAAAATTAGAGTTGAAAGACTTAGACACCTTGCAAGTGGCCACATGGAATTTCATTAATGTTATTCATCATCAAGGAAAACTTGTCTAGATCTTCAGTCCATTCCTGCTCAGCTGGTATCTCCATTAATCCAACACCAGCTTTTACCATGAATCGAGGATGACCTTCTCTTATGATCTTTAGTGCCATGTCCCTAATCAAATCATGCATATTCACAAATCTATGACCAACATTATCCTCCCAACTTTCTGTTGGAAAAAAAGTTAAGTTTGAGCTGATTTTGACTCAATTTTTTGGGTGGATCCCGGTTATCAAAAATATTGAACCATGTGTGGAATGGATTCTCCTCTGCAAGTAGATAATTGCAGTGTATTCACTTGCTCAAAACGGATAAGAGGTGAATAAAAAAATAGTCACTAAAGTGCTACCATTAATGTAGAAAAAATGTGGAAGTCCCACGTTGCTTGAATATGAATATTTTAAAGTATTTATATATATCAAACTAACATTAATAGAATGATACTTGGAGCACCAATGGAGAGTTATGGACAAAGTGAATCACATTGTACCCTAGCTTTCATACACACGCCGTGTGCCGCGTGGCGTGGGCGCAATGTGAGGTTTTGTCTCTCTATTAGAGGCTGAGTAATTCGATAATTACTTTTTAACACCTTTAATTTTTAATTACAGAATAAACTGCCATTTTTAAGTCTAGTAACAGCAGCCATAAGAGGTGAGTAATTTGGCTGGTTAGGCTAATTACAGAATAAACTCTCAGCTTTATTCTTATTCACTGAAAGGTCAAGCCCTTTCAATTCTGGTAACAATAGCCACAAGATGTGAATAATTTGGCTGGTTAATGGAGTTGTTACAATGACTTCACTGATAGAGTAAATCCATGGCCTTTCATTTGCAGCTTGAAAGCCTATAAATACTAATATATCCTACAAGTTCAGAACACATAGAAATTTAAGAGTTTATCAGTGAGAAAAAATAATGGGTTTATGGCATTTTTCACACAGAAATTGTGCTAATTTTTGTGCGCGTGATCATTGCATCTTGGGAGACAGACGCCAATCAGATGTAAGCACCAGTGACGGGGAGTATTTTGTCTTAAGAAGACAGTGTTGAATGCTGACCTCGGTCTACTGCTGTTAATTTTCATACACTGTTTATTATTTTTTCAATACGTAGTTTTTGTTTAGTAATAATCTAATAACTGATTTATTATATAATTTATTTTTCACATCTAAATTTAGCAGATTCTTGAATTTTTTATATAACACTTTCCAGTAATCAAGACCTTTCAAGTTTATTCAACATAGTGTGACCCCGTCAAACTTTGCTTCCCTAGTCTTTCTTTCGCCGATCAGTCCCTCGGCAACAAGACATCCCACTATTTCATTTCTTTCAATTTGATGGTCTTCAGGATAAAAGGCTCAATAATAGAAACAAAGCTTCAACTTCGTATCATTCAAGCGGCTATAACTAAATTTCAATATCGAGTGTACCTCATTTACCATGTCTGCTTGCCCTATTGTAAGTTCTTTCAATTTTTTTAATACATTCCTCCACTCCCAGATGTCATTAATCCCTCTTATGCTTCCAGACATGATTTTAATCGCCAGTGGCAAACCGGCACACTTAGCCGCCACAGACATTGCAATATCTCTTACCACATGAGAAAGTTTTGTGTGCTGCCCAATTGTCTCCCTAAATAATTTCCAAGCTTCTTTCTCATAAAGAGGTTGCACTTTGAGGTTATCTTGGCAATCCATCCTACGACATACATCCAATAAGAGAGTTATTAGAATCAACTTATATTCATTCACTCCATTAGGAATTCCAACTCTATCTAGAGGAATCGTATTCCACAAATCATCAAAAATGATTACACCTTTTTGCCTTCTCAATACTGTTGACAGTATTGCTTCCCTTTTTCTCTCACCATCCTGATTTGAAAAATCCAATTTAGTATTTTCTTGTGAAACAGTAAACCAATAAGCATGAGTAAAAGTTTTAGATTTTACTACAATTTTACTATGAACAAGCAAAGCCAGGGTTGTTTTGCCCAACTCTCCCCATTTCGTATATCCCAACACGTGAGACTTCATCATCATGTATCCATGCTCAAATTTTATCCACATTCTTCATGGATGTTGTAATTGTCAATTCTGGTGTCAACAAAGTTTCTCCGCCGGTCTCACCTATGTCAAGTAGAAACACCACTGGAAATCTAACTTGCTCGAGGATTTCCACAATTCGTCCATTCAATCTATCAATACAATTTTCCAACAAGAATGAAGCCAATCTACTATCTCGAATTTCAAGTTGTGAGTTTTGGACTTCATCTTCCTTCGTTTCTATATTTCTCAACCAGTGTCGAACTTCATGCTTTCTTTCCTGATCGCAGGCCTTCAGCTACTAGTCTTTTTATGTCAGCTTCTCGGTAGCTCAATTCTTTAATTTTATTTATGAGTGTTTGCACCTTTTCATCCAGGCCACTGTATCGGCTTACCAGCTTTACGATTTCTCCAAACATTTCCTTTGCCATAGCTGCCTGATAACCAAAAAAGTAAGGCTCAATTACTGAACAAAAGAATGTCTGATTGGGAGGTCCAACTTTTGCAAGTTGGCTCTACAACAACGTACAAGAGAAAATAGAGTTTCTTTCTTTTCAGAGTGATGTTCCCAATTCGTAAGTCGAACAGCTAGTTTGCAAATGAACACTCTCTAAATTCTAAACCAATTATGATGGTCATTGGTCAGTTTCTTATAGAAGAAGAAGAAGATGGTTTCACAAGTTTGCACCCTACTGCTCTCTAGGTGACAAGTGATAAGGAATGCTTTCATCCCTTTTTTCCCCTCTCCATCTTCTTAGGGCTCGTTTGGCTGGAAGATATGGGAGGGGGATAACTTTTAGAGGGGGATAACTTTTAACTTTATTTGGATACTTTTTAGAATGGGTGGATAAGAAAAAAAATAGAGAGAGAGAAACAAATGTAAAATATTTAAATA
>BRYF01000012.1:17797500-17807500 GCA_030159135.1 Actinidia polygama
GCTGGTTGCAATGAGGAGTTATTTAGGGTATTTTTGGTAATGTTTTTTCTTTTTTTCTTTTATGTGTTTGTTTTATGTTTGCTTATTTTTTTTTTTTGTAAAATAGAAATTAAAAATATGATTGTGTTCATCTTTTTTTAAATTATTTAAAAGCAAAAATATAGTGGTGGTGGTAGTGAAGACGACGATCGTGGAGTAGGCGGCGGCGGTGGAGGTGGAGGTAGAGGTAGAGGTAGAGGTGGAAGATGCGGTTGTGGATGCGGTGATTTTTTAAACAAAATAATTTATTTTTTTTTCACTATTTTGAGAAATAGTGGTAATAATTTTCAATTGTTTATAATTATAAATAGTAATATAAATAATTTTTTGTTCACGTTTATACCAAAAAATAAAAATTAAACAAAAAAATATAAATTAAACGGTTAATAAACATCACCTCAGTGTTGTTGGAGCAATGATTCTCTTTTCACATAAAGCGGGATCTGCATTTTACGTGAGAGTGAGAGGAGGAGAATTGCTACAAAAGCACTAAACAATTACTCCATTACCATGGGCGGAGAAGTAAATACAATTTGGCGATTTTAGATTAATCTTTGAATATCGACTTTCTAATATTTTGAGAAAATATTTATGTCGCCTGTGGTTTTAAACTTTATTCTTATTTTTCCCCTTTGGCCCTTTCTTGTTTCTTTTAATTATTATTTCAACCTTAACCATCAATTTTTCAAATTTTATTTTGCTAGTAACGATCTTGGAATACAAACGCAAGGCTCATTCATATATGAGCTTTAAGTTTTGTCTCAGTGAAAGATAAATCTAGCTACGCCCCTGTTCATTGGACTTAGAAATATATGATTAAAAAGTGAAAATGAAGATGAAAGAGTTTTGTAGTTGTTTCACTTGTTTGCAAGGCAAAGGGCTATCATAGATAGTTGTTTTGGATCAAGTTTTTCTATAGTTTAAGCATTTTGGTTTTGGATCAAGTTTTTCTATAGTTTAAGCATTTTGGGCCCAAAATTTGAGCCCATTTTATAATTCAAATTGTTTATATTGTAGACTCCATCGAAGAATTCAATTTAGTAAGAAATGACATTGATCGGATACAAATTAATAGTCGATCAGTATCTATTTATAATAAGATAAATGAGTATTACTTTTGTGCCACACTTATTTATCTATATTATAAACCACAACTCATTTTGAATCTCGAAACTATCTCCCGCTAACTACGGTTGAAATTTATTTGAGTTAATCCAATGACTGAAATTTTACCTGAGATTATTTCCCCCCTCCCCCCCAAAACTATCGCTTTCTTCTTCTCAAAAGTGTGAGCATCACATATGTTATTATTCAATGGCCAAAAATCTTTAAATAAAAATGGGCATATGTTTTACTCATTAAATCATTTTTTAGTGAGACCCACATCCAAAAAAACTAAAACACTTATTTCTTTACCTTTCATTTCTCCTAAACTAACATTTTTTTTTAAAAATCATTGTAGTTTCTAATTTGTTCTTCATTTTTTGTAGCATTGTATCTTTTCGTATATGCATGCAATGTATCTTTTATCTGAAGTTTATATCTTATATATTTTTTAGATTTATAAAACTCTAACGAGTACGCCTAAAATTTGTTCTTTTTTTTTACTTAGTGCCCGTGGGTACGGACAATTACTAATTAAGTTATAAAACAGTACTGAATAAATATTGATTTGTATCCGATCAATATTATTTTTTACATTGATCGTCAAGACGGAGTGTATAATTGAACAATTTAAATTATTAAAATGAATCAAAAATAGAGACTAAAATGAATCACGGCGGGGTGTTCTTTTGCTTTTTGTTCTCTTCTTTCATTGATTGATTTTTTCTCATTTTTTTTTTCAAGGTTTGGTCGGTGGAGGCTTCTGCAGAAAACCTTTGGTTGGGATGCAAAATAAAACAAAACATTCCTGTCCACTAATGCCGATTATTGGAGAAAGGGAAATGGTCAATTATTGGGAGTATGTATGGACAAATTGGAAACCAAATTTGGTTAGCTACAAGGAAAGATGACAACATTTGTGAGTCAAAAGATGAGGCTATATACAACAAAAAGACGGTTTGATAAAGCTATCGGTCGAAAAAAAATCTAATTTTGAATTAATTTGAATTTTAATATTTTTATTTTTTATTTTTTACCTTTCTGATTCCTCTTATTGAGATCGAGGAATGGTGGATATATTCAGTCGCAAAGTGTAATCTTAGTGAGTGTGAAATTAATCGTTCTTGAAAATTAAGTTTCATCAATCCAACGTATTTAATGTCCTCATTTTGAATATAAATTTATACCTCACTTAAAGATTTCAAAATTACGTCGTCTTGAAAGTAAAATCTGAATTTAATTTAGAGTCTCAAAATAACGTCGTTTTGAATATAATTTTTAGATTTTATATAAGGGTTTCGAAACTATCTCATTTTGAAGTTAAAAGAATAGAAAAGAATTAGGATTCTTTAATACATTACGTCACAGAATGGCTACAACATTTTTTTTTTTGAAAGATAAAACAAAAATCGAAGACTAGGAAGTACGTGTTCGAGATTTTTTTAATTTACATTCAAAATGACTTAACTTTGAATTCAAAGAGAATTCAATAGAAAAATTTTCAAGCAGAGGATCCGAACCCGAGACAGCCGTCTATGAGTTCTTCACTCTCTTAGGGTGAGATTATGTTTCTATCAATCGAAGCATGTATTCGTAATGCTTTCAGTGCTTATTAGCATTATTGGTTGCTAATATACTGTCTCCGTGTCATTTTATTTTCCGATATATCAATTGCGCAAATTTGGGCCCCCAATGTTTAGAATTTGTTCCAGATTAGTCCTCACAATTAACACCATCCAAAATACCATTAAAGTTAGGGGTATTTTTGAAAGTTTGTTATATGTTTATGAGAGAATTTCAAGAATATGAGAGAAAAGTTTTAGTGGTAGGTTCAAAGAATATTATCAAACACATGAAAAAATTTATGTAATTACGTATTTAATGTTTATACTTTTTCATTGTATTTGATAAAAAAATTTAAGGTTATTATTTTTTTCAAATTCCACTGATAATATTATTCTTTATGAAGCCAAAAAAATTAAAATCTAAAGAGAAATTACCAAAAAATATAACTTTTCTCTCAACATTACTATTTAATTTTATCAAATTTCAATTTAGCAAGTAAATTTTATTTTTGATATTTTTTTTCACAGAAGTTCAAATCTCCATAATAGCATGCTTTGTTTCAATTTTACCCCTAATTAAAATATGAATTATACTTCTATAAGCAATTTAAAGTTATTTGAACTAATTTTTTAATTTTAAATTATTTTAAAAACTCTTATGAATTAACCATATTATTATTATCATATCTTTTTTATGGGTATAATAAAATTAGTTTTTTTTAATCATTTGCCATTTTTTTCTTTGTGTTAGATAATATAGAGCGATGGAATCTTATACAATTATTCTTTGATTATATTGTTTATGATATTTTAATTTTTTTTGATAAATATAAGATCATATTACATTAAGTTATGAATATAATAATTTCACTAAATTAAATTGTTTATATTAGTATAGTTCGTAATTTAGTGAAAAGGGGTAGTTTGTATTTAGAAATTGGGTTGCCGGAAGACCAAGTTGGGCTTCATTTATCAGTTCCACCAGGTTTAGGGTAGTGTTGTCTAACAATTTTTCGAAAATACTTTTAGGCTTCGTTTTGAATACATGTCTTTGAAATCTAGGAATTTCAATTTTTTGTCTCAAATCTGTCGAGCATGTTTGTATGGTGAATAATTCAAATGGTTTGAAATCAAGGCAAATCACTCATTGAATTTCAAGAGTAAAATAAAAAGATTTTAAATAACTCTAAAATATGTGTTATTTGACAAATCCCTCCGCATCCTCACTCAGCTCAACTTCACCACCGACATTTCACTATCATCTTCTCTCTTCTCTCTTTTCACCCGTCTCTCTCTCAGCTCTTCTCTTTTCTGTCCTTCCTCTCTTTCTTTCCAAAATAGGTATTAATTAAAATTCATGTAATTAAAATATTTTTTTTAAAAAAATATCCAAATGGAGGATTTGAAATTCATAGATATTTGAAATCTTTAGGGATTATCTCTAGATTTTTAATCTACGTATTCGGAGCCCTAATTTTGATGATAATTTTGGATGGTATTAGATATGGGGACTAGTTTAGAATAAATTTTAAACATTGGTGACTAAATCCGCGCAATTGATAGAACCGGAACTACTAAGCCATGCTTTGAGTGACAAACATCTTAGATTGATTTATTTTTCACAAAAATAATCCACTTTTGTTTCATACTTCGTTCATCAACTGTACACTGATTTTGATAATATGGCTATTTACAAAAAAGAGTGAGCCTTCTTGTGATGGTTAATTATGGAATCAATAGTGTCTCGATCGAGGAGCTTGTAAAGGATTGCAGGGGTTAGGTAAACATAAAATAAGGGTTGTAATTACTTTAGTCTAACGTTTTGTACCATTTGATTTGCATTGTATGGATGTTGGGGGTCATGATTTGGTTAGACATTGGGATTTTCACATTAAATCATTGGTTTTTTGTCTACCTTTATAGTTGTTGAGTTGGTACTTTTATTAAGCATGCATATTGTGGTTATTGAATTATTCTTGGTATTGGGTTATTAAAATTGAATTGGGGTTTGTTATTGCTCTAGACTTCATCTTCACCCATACTAACAAAATAAATACCCATGTCTACCATAATAATCCACCCCACCCCCCACCCCCCAGGCTCCAATACTAAGATAAGACGAGTTTTATTTTTTTGTAAAATATCAAATATTCAGAGATCCATAGATTTGTCGTGCCTAGAATCATTACATAAATCACCCATACTTACATACACAATGATATACGAGATTCGAAAAAGTTAACTACGTCTTTGAATGGAGCAGCAGATTTACTAAATAGAGAAAAATTTATAAATTACATATCTCACTCTCTCACTGGTGATTTGGTGGTGCCACCACCTCCCTCCCTTTAAATCTCTATGTTTTTTTCCACATGTGCATTTTCAGAGACTTTCACTGGAAGTCCTTTTATAGGCTGAGAGTTTGAATCTGAATCCAACTAGGACTTTGAATCCAAATCCAATAAGGGGTTTGAAGCTAAATCCAACAGGGAGTTTGACGCCAGATTCAAAAATCTCTACCTTGGCGAAAACTTCTCACAAACAAAGTAACACTACTATCGATGCACCTTTCAGAGCCAGATTTAGGTCAAGTTTGCCAAATCCAACAATCTCCACGTTGTCGAAAACTTCTCTCAAATAGAGTGACACGCACCCTTCGACGTCAGATAGTGGTCAAGTTTAAGCAGTAGAAACTTGATCCAGAATCACTATCTTCTCGACACTTGTGAAACTCTACATTGCCAAGATTTTTTGACTTTAATGAATACAAATGTTCGAGAAATATCGAACCAAAATCAAGTAATTCAAACAAATTGAGATACCAAATTGATGAATAACAAATGTTCGAGACATATCGAATCAAAAATAAGTGATTCAAATAAACGGAGATATCAAACTAATGAATCACAAATGTTTGAGACACATTGAACCAAAACTAAATGATCCAAACAAACAGAGATACAAAACTAATGAATCACCAATGTTCGAGACATATCGAAACAAAACCAAGTGATCCAAACAAACTGATGAGATACCAAACTGGAATATTCTCACAGAAGTTGATGCTAGATATGAGATCCCTACTCAGAAAACCTTCGTAAACTACTGTAGCCAAATATGAGATCCTTATTCTGAGAGTCTTCTCACATATGAGATCACTACTCAGAAAGCCTTCTCCATAAATGTTATAGTGAGATCTAAGAACCAATTCGAAGAGCCTTCTCCATAATCTGGCACCTAAAGGTGCATCAGTAGCAGTGTTGCTCTGTTTGGAAAAAGTTTTCGCCAAGTTCAACAAGATCTATTGATCAATAGACGCATAATATGCCTTATTTCATTTTATTTGATGTCGGAATTTTGCAACTAGGGCGGAATCGGTACTTTTGCTTCTAATCAACGTGCGCATAATCTAGCTAAGGATGCCTTATTTTGTTTAATTTCTTGTTGGCTTTTTGCAACCAGGGTGGAATCGGTGCTTCTGCTCGTAGCGATAGATTCTTCCGCATCCATTATGTCATCTTTAAACTATATTTGTATCAATGATTTAGTGAGAAAAAATGAAATAAAAAAAATTAGAGGATCTGATCGTTTGGAACATTTAATCTTTTAATTTTTCTCTTTTATTTTTCCCTTTTCCTCACCAAATTCTCGATTCAAATATAACCTAAGTATCCATCAGCCAAAAGGACTTTTACCTTTTCATTTTTCATCTCACTTTGTTTCGATTATAGTGGTTTCCTCAAATGGTGATTTTTGAAAATAAGATGACTAAAGTGAAACATTAGAACAGCTGATTATGATTTTTAGTTTTCAATCGTAATTTCTATTTGAGCACAAGTGTGATACCTAACCATATCAAATATCTAGCATCAACTTCTGTGAGAATATGAGCCAAATATGAGATCCTTATTCTGAGAGTCTTCTCACATATGAGATCACTACTCAGAAAGCCTTCTCCATAAATGTTATAGTGAGATCTAAGAACCAATTCGAAGAGCCTTCTCCATAATCTGGCACCTAAAGGTGCATCAGTAGCAGTGTTGCTCTGTTTGGAAAAAGTTTTCGCCAAGTTCAACAAGATCTATTGATCAATAGATGCATAATATGCCTTATTTCATTTTATTTGATGTCGGAATTTTGCAACTAGGGCGGAATCGGTACTTTTGCTTCTAATCAACGTGCGCATAATCTAGCTAAGGATGCCTTATTTTGTTTAATTTCTTGTTGGCTTTTTGCAACCAGGGTGGAATCGGTGCTTCTGCTCGTAGCGATAGATTCTTCCGGATCCATTATGTCATCTTTAAACTATATTTGTATCAATGATTTAGTGAGAAAAAATGAAATAAAAAAAATTAGAGGATCTAATCGTTTGGAACATTTAATCTTTTAACTTTTCTCTTTTATTTTTTCCTTTTCCTCACCAAATTCTCGATTCAAATATAACCTAAGTATCCATCAGCCAAAAGGACTTTTACCTTTTCATTTTTCATCTCACTTTGTTTCGATTATAGTGGTTTCCTCAAATGGTGATTTTTGAAAATAAGATGACTAAAGTGAAACATTAGAACAGCTGATTATGATTTTTAGTTTTCAATCGTAATTTCTATTTGAGCACAAGTGTGATACCTAACCATATCAAATATCTAGCATCAACTTCTGTGAGAATATGAGCCAAATATGAGATCCTTATTCTGAGAGTCTTCTCACATATGAGATCACTACTCAGAAAGCCTTCTCCATAAATGTTATAGTGAGATCTAAGAACCAATTCGAAGAGCCTTCTCCATAATCTGGCACCTAAAGGTGCATCAGTAGCAGTGTTGCTCTGTTTGGAAAAAGTTTTCGCCAAGTTCAACAAGATCTATTGATCAATAGATGCATAATATGCCTTATTTCATTTTATTTGATGTCGGAATTTTGCAACTAGGGCGGAATCGGTACTTTTGCTTCTAATCAACGTGCGCATAATCTAGCTAAGGATGCCTTATTTTGTTTAATTTCTTGTTGGCTTTTTGCAACCAGGGTGGAATCGGTGCTTCTGCTCGTAGCGATAGATTCTTCCGCATCCATTATGTCATCTTTAAACTATATTTGTATCAATGATTTAGTGAGAAAAAACGAAATAAAAAAAATTAGAGGATCTAATCGTTTGGAACATTTAATCTTTTAACTTTTCTCTTTTATTTTTTCCTTTTCCTCACCAAATTCTCGATTCAAATATAACCTAAGTATCCATCATCCAAAAGGACTTTTACCTTTTCATTTTTCATCTCACTTTGTTTCGATTATAGTGGTTTCCTCAAATGGTGATTTTTGAAAATAAGATGACTAAAGTGAAACATTAGAACAGCTGATTATGATTTTTAGTTTTCAATCGTAATTTCTATTTGAGCACAAGTGTGATACCTAACCATATCAAACTTCATCAAAATTATTATGTTTCTCTATTCATTTTATAATTGTCTCTTTCACGTCCTCAATCCAAATTTGTTTGTTCGTATTTTTTTTTTGATTGTTTCAAAATGTTTGTCCATATCCACATTTTCACTTTTAGAAAATTTCAAATTATTAAACAGTAATTATAAAAACTTTAACATATGGGCCGTAGTTGGATCAAGAATTTGGTCAAAGAAAATTAAGAAAATAAAATGAAAAAAGCTAGATGATCAGACTATTGGGATCATTAGATTATCTATATTTTTCATTTTCATTTCTATTTTCTTTTAACTTACTAAATCCTTAGTCGAAACACAGTAAAACAAAATGGCCTAAACCCTAAACCCTAGCTAAACTACACATATTGCTACTTGTCTTGAGAGTAATAGTCCATGACGTTGATGGGCCACCGGCAAGTAATTTGAGACCCTGTGAATCATACACTCACTTATCACGCAAGCCAAAATAAATTCAACCACGTATATGTATATAGGGGTGACATTTTTACATGTGTGCCATTTAATGATCATCTGAGTTGAATAAAACAAATTAGGTCGAATGATTTTGGTAGTCTCTTTGCGTGTACAAGCAGCTTGTGATTATGGTAAGTGCTTATTTGCTCCATTTGGATTCGTTAATAAGTGCTTATTGATTCATTTCACTTTATGGAAAGTGCTTATTGATTCGTTAATAAGTGCTTAAGTAAGTAACAAATGGTTTCCAAACAAGTCTCTCAGCTAGGGAACATCTTTGTTATTTTTCAGTATAGTCTTCCTAATAATTCAGTGAGGCTTAGAAGTCTTATTTGCCTTCGAGTGCATGCTAGTGGCAACAAGAATTTACTCCACGTCGTGGCATGAAAAACCCATATGCTCGAAGTATTTATTTAATTGATTTGTGTTTTGAGGCAAAGGAAGAACTTCATTAGACACAAAATTATTAGTTACGTGCATGGAAGGCCCAACCATTAGGGGGTTGAGGCGGCCGACTTAGGTTTCACTTTACGTAAAGTCTCCGATTTCTATTACCCGAAAGTCTAATCTTAAAAAAAATTATTTTAGGACGGTGTAGAAAAACAAAAAAATCATTATCTAAGACCCCGTTTGAACGAGCTAAAAAAACTTACTTTTGGATTAAAAAGGTAAAGTGAGACAAAAGGAATCACTTGGATTATAATATAAATATTAATAATTTATATTTAAATATAAAAAGAAAAGCCCCAATTTATTTTTCGCCTTAAGCCCCGAATAGGTTGGTCCGTCTCTGTTTAGTGAAATGTAAAACCCTTGAAATTAACTTTTTTGTTCCATTCTTTGCAAGGAAAATGTCAAAGGCAGCTTAAATGGATCAGGTCATTAAAAAATTGCTTGGAAATGTATAAAGGCAAAGTTTATAGTATACATTATGTGTATCATAAATGTATCGGTTGTAATAAATGTTACAACCGACTGTAGTAAATATTATGATCATCGTTATGGTAATTGTTAAGGAGTGTATGTTAGGAATCGTAAACAATAATGTGTTATGTTTCATTGTGGTAAATGTTACGAACTTTTGTAGTAAATAAAAGTTATGATTTTTTTTTTATAGTTATGATCGTTTGTGTTGAATGTTACGATCGTTTGTGGTAATGTTATACCTGAGAGCACCATATGCAAGGGCGGATCCATGAAATGTATTAAAAGTTACGATATTTGTGGTCAATAAACTGTCAGCATGCATATTTTTTGTTTGTAAATCATTAACTATGGAGTTTTGATAGACACAATATATGTTTTAATATGATGAAATCCGTAAAATTATAAGTCTCATCACATATGAATATACACTATCAATATATTTTTCATTTTTTTTTG